>MU183959.1:149842-167185 GCA_016904865.1 Pissodes strobi
AAATATCTACTTTTTATTGCACCGTAAAATAGTTGATCCATTTTATAGTTATGGTACTAGGCAATAATAATAGACTAGGCAATAATAATAGATGTATAAATAATGAAATATATGGCTTATCCAGTGACTAATTAGCAGACATTTTCACAAAACTCCTTAAAAAAGAAAAATTGTATCATTTAACTGACAAATTAAAAATATATATTTTTAGGGCAGTGGCACACACACTAAAGGGAGGTCCTATGGCGCTCTACGAGCGGTGTGTGTGTGCGAAGATGTTAATTGACACGGTTCTTAAGTAATTGCAAATTGTAGTTAGGGGGAAACAGATGTCCTGGGAGTGAGTTCCACAGTGATGCAGTGCGCCAGATAAAGAAGTTCTTGTAAAGCGATGTTCTAGGTGTTTCCAGTTGTACGACGAACTGGTGCGCTCTTGCCGTCCGTCGGGACTGTCTGACAGGCGTTGCCAGAGGCGGAATGAGGCGGACCAAATCCTGGGAACATCTGCCGTGAAAGTATCTGTAAAACAGGGATATCTCGGCCACATGTCAGCGCTGTTCCAAACTATCCAGATTCCGGGTCAACTCCGGATCGCCGACGAGACGCAGAGCTCTCTTCTAAATAGAATCCAGCAGCTTTAGGGTGTGCTTTGGTGCGGCACCCCAGATGTGTGAGCAATATTCTAAGCACTGTCTTATTTGCTCTTTGTAGAGCAAGAGCAACTGCTGCGATGTATACAGTTTTTGGCCGAGACATCCAGTAGTCCGATTGAAGAGGATGAAGGAATGGTCGATCCTGCCATAATGATCTCAGGGCTCGCCGTATTGGCCCTCTTGGTAAACGTGGCTGCTTGGGTCTTTGCTGCATTGAACTGGACCAAATTTCTGTCGCTCCAAGTTTGAACTTTCTCCAGGTCATGATTAATTGCTGTAATCTGCTCCTGTCTGCGGTGATAAGTCTCATTCGCTGGTAAAGGCTTTTCTAATCTAAATTGGTAGACAAGGGTACTGTCATCTGCAAAACTGTAAACAGGATTATTCGTTTCGGTCAGCAGGTCATCAATATAGATATAGTTGGTGAAAGTATTGCGCCCTGAGGCACGCCCGTGTTAATGTTGAATGTGTCTGAGATGTGTCCATTAACTGCAACGTGCAGAGATCGGTTCTTAAGGAAACTGGCTGCAGAGAGAGGCTGACAGTCCGAAGGACGGTACTTTGTTGAGCAATCCGTCATGCCAAACTCTGTCGAATGTCTTCGAAATATTCAACGCAATCGCTCGAGACACTCCGTAGTTCTCAATTGCCCTACTCCATATACGAGTGACATAGGCCAATATATCTCCTGTCGATCTCTCTTTGCGAAAGCGATATTGATTATCGCTGATTATTCTGTTATTCTCGAGGTACTTGAGTAGTTGCTGATTGACTACACGTTCCATGACTTTGGAGATTATTGGAAGCAAGGCAATTAGGCGATAGTTTGAGGGCAGGGTTTTTTGCCTTTTTTTGGAACAGGTTGCACTCGAGCGACTTTCTAAGAGGATGGGTAAATCCCTTTTCGGTAAGACAGAAAACAACCTGGAAAAAAACGGGTGTTAGTTCGTTGGCGCAGTTCTTTAACACAATGGCAGGCTTTCCGTCCGGTCCTGATGCCTTTTGCGAAATTATATCAAGCAAGTAGTGTTAAGATTGAAACTGTTTGTTGCATTCTATATTTTTTGGGTCTATTATTTAAGTTGTAAATTCGCAAATAAATGGAAGTGTTGAATAATAAGCGAATATTTGATACTTTACGACAAAATTTGTTTAGGTTAAATTATATTTTTAACTCTCTTATCTCGGCTGGTTTGTTATTATTAAATTGTTTCATCACATAATATGCAAAACCACTAATAAATAGTCGACATTTCCGTACAACAGATAAATAAAGCTGTAGACATCTAATTAGGTCAAGGAACCTTCCCCTCATCAAAAATATTGTCTTCGAAACGCTTGTTATATTCGAGAACAATAAAATGGGCATTTTAAGATGGCAGTAATTAGTATATTTAATTTCTTACCGCAGTTCAGCAATTTCTATTTTTGTTTACGTAATTATTGAAGCAAAGAAATTTTCTAGAAAAAATATATATTATAAATAAATTAGATTTATAGGAAGAACCTGCCATTGAATAAAATTTAACTTCTAAATTGCATATGGATACAGTGATTAGATGCAGAATTTCAACTTACATTTACAGTAAAAGAAGTACTCAATAGATCTAAATTAACTAACCAATCAACAAATAGCATATATGGAAGAAAAGGGACAATTAGAGTAATCATCTTCTTCATCTACTTTTTTCTGATTATCATTTCTTGTTCAGTCTTCTTTTTGTTTCGCTTTACTACCCTATCAGTATAGTTTCTTGTTCACGTTTTATATAGAGGTTTAAATATCATTTTAAATATCAATGTTTTGAAAATACTTAATTGTTCATCCATCATCCAAGGTATATTTTATCAAAAATGTCACAATTTTACACTCTTTTAAAAATGTAAGAATACAAAGTTCAATTTTATTAATATAAGCTCTAATTTAATTCCATGCATTTTAATTCAAAAATTCCATTTGTTATACAGTTTGTTCAAATAGTTCTTATCATAATAATTCTTTTTTTAATAAATTTCTTCAGAAGTTTCAGCTTAAATACAGCATACACTTTTTATAGAAATATACGTTTGAAATTACCATAGTGGTGAGATGCTCCAGGAGTAGCACACCGTTCTGTATCAAAATCCTCCCTGCCAAATTGCTGTATTAGTTGAACATCTTTTACCTGTGTAATCCCTAGACCGACCTTGAACTTGTCTGGTGAAGTATCCGAATCTAGAGAACGTGGACAATAATACGTTTTGACCAATAGGAGGAGAGCTTATAGCTCGGGACGCCGGAACTATTCGAAGAGATTACGGAGCAAGCACAACTATTCACCAGTTAGCAGTTGTAACAGTTTTTTTACTTACCTATTTCATTTCTTTTTTGTGTCTGAACTATAGAGATGCGATAATTGTCATTTTAAATAGTGTTTTTAGTACTATTATTTTAATTGCGCATAAACGATGCGTTGCGATCATGTTCAAATTGAACAATTTCGGTTACGTATGTGGTGAAGTGATTCTAAAAAGCCCCACGAAAGATTCTGGAAAATTGATGATGATGATATTTTGAAATATCTGCTCTAAAACTTTAACGAGTTGGTTAAATGGTACTCACAAAGCTGTAAAATTTGGAATACTGTTCAAAACCCATTTGAACATGTTTTCAAAGCTAGCGATTAAATCAGTATTTATTAATAATTCACGCCACTGTGTATCGCATTCTAAAGAATGCCGCATAAAAACATTCGGCGACACGCTTACCGCCATCTCCTGCCAACGTTTATCCATCTGCATCAGTTTAGATAGATAGGTAGAAGCAGAACGGCTTCGAACAATACAATCCACGTATTTGCCGAGACACATGTCATGGTCAGCTACAAACAGAACGCATCCGGCCAATCAGTGCTTCCTACAGCGACTGTCGGAAACAGTCAATCTAGGGTATTTTATAATTTTAGGGCCCCTAAAATTACGATCTATAATAATCGAATTTTATAAAAACTAGTCAGCAGATTTCGATTGTGTTAAAATTCATAATTTTTATTTAGACAACCGGTGATGTTAAGTTTTTGTATAACTTCCCTATATTTACAATATTTGCCCTCTACGGAAGGGATATTTCAGTAGTGGGGATAAGTTCACGCGCCAATTGAGAAAGCACGCGTCCTCACTTTCTTGAAGAGACTTTTTCCCCAACCCTCTCCCTCTCTAACTTCTCTAACTTTCTCAGAGCTAAGTCGCGATAGTAAGCGTTCCCTGTGGCACTCGGCCATGTAAGTAAACCAACTTGTTCTCAGTCACTCTCTCTCAAAAGCCGAAAGATAAACGGCGTTTTTGGTCCTCGGCCAATATTTTTTCTGCTTTATTATAATAAAGTTTCCCCATAAGTGCTTTTTCCCCTCTCGGAGTGTAGCCTATGCGTTCCTTGCATAGCGTGTTTTATAATCCATTTTGTGGTGTGTATTAAAACCGCATTTCTACAAAAGCGTCCTTGTCAGGCCCTCTTCTTAAATTGAAGTTTTCTCTTACACACTCATACAGTGTGATATTTTCCAGTGCAAATTACTCTGCAAGGTAAGACAAACCCTGGACCTCATTGCGCTTCCAACTGAAGTTATTTATGCATATTACTGCATATTTTCAATTCACTCCAACTTGAGTCATTCTTATTTGCAAGAAGTTGAAGTACATTATATATAGAAGCTAAGGAGAGACTTAGTAAGTCTTCTTAATTGACTTTCCCCCTGTGTTTTGAGATAAAACTGCTCAACGATTGAAGGTTGCTCGTCAATTGGTGAATATATTGTACATAGTAGCTTATTGTGGACATTAAAGTAATATTTATCCTTCATTATTACTTGTATATTACTGTATTTCATCTCAGCGTTACCTCAGTTAAGCAAGCTCCCACTGAGGGGTTCCGTAGGAACTTTAACAAACATTTAACTGTGTTTAGCTGCAATGTTGTATTTATAACTGTATATTTTGTTAGGATTATAATTGTTAATACAGTTCTTTAGTCTTATAAGTATTGTTATTCTGATACTCTGTGAAGTTGTTACCTAGCACCGACAGAATTTGTTTATATTCTAGCACTGTCAGAATTAAATATTTCAAATGTTTATATTTGTTTAGTTACGAGTTTTAGGTTGTTTTCAAGTAAAATAACATATTAAAATATTCATATAATGCTAAAGGTGCTTATTTTATTTTAAAATTCACTTTAGAACTAGCCCCTATGGTAATTTATACTGCCCATGTGCAGTCTCTGTTTAGAAAACCGACCAAGATCGAATCTACAACAAATACCAATGATTTGGCGGGAACCTCAGAACCACATTGATGATTGCTAATTTTGGTTAAGAAGAGTCCCGAGGTTTTCTGGTAATAGTAAGCAGACATCCAGCAGACTGCAAACCACACATAGAGCAATGGAGTGCTCGGAATTAGTGTGAGGGACAGAGTCCGAAACGAGGTGATCAGAAGACGAACGGGCGTAACGGAGATCCTAATTCGAGTGGCGCAGCTTAAGTGGAGATGGGCTGGTCACATATCAAGGCAGGACCGGACAGGTGGACAATAAGAATCCTAAGTTGGCGTCCGAGAGAGACCAAACGAAGCGTTGGCAGACTCCAGAGAAGATGGCGAGATGACATCCAAAGGATCGCAAGAAAGAACTGGATACAAACTGCAGCTATCAGGAAGACGTGGAAATCTTTGGAAGAGGCCAGGAGTGGATAAATGATGGCTGAGAAGAAGAAGAAGAAGAAGAAGCATATAATTGAATAGCCTAATATTCCCTTAGCCATTCAACCTGTGCCTCATGATGCTTCAAAATTACCTGCCCCTATGCTTCCAGAAAAATACAAAATAGACTCAAAATCAGATGAACTACACGATTTTGCACCAAAAGCCGGTATGAGTTTTCAGAAGGAAGACGATTATGATATTACGGATGGAGCAGCAGCAAGCAGCCCTATTTTATTACTCGAGAGGAATTCAACGATAACATTCGTGATTTGTATCGTTCTAAAAAAAGTACAACTCCTTGGATCTCGTCTGCAGCAGTGGAATCTCTTACAAGATGGATTAATCATTTATACGTATCGGAAAAAGCTAACTTTTTAAGAACAATCATTTTGAAATTGCACTTCTGGAAACAGAAGTCAGAGCGTTGACGGCCCTTAAAAATGTATGTAGCAACTTCCTAGGAAATTAAAAATTGAAGAATTAACAGAACTCGTTGATAAACTTAACCAATCTTACTAGGAATTAGGTTAAAATTGGCACAAAAGAACCAAAAAATATATAACACTGCGACAATAACTTTTAAAATTCAAAATAGGGGAAACAGAAATATCACCTGAAAATGTTTATTACCGCTGATTATGAAAATACAACAAAAGTTTTAATGAACGATTAAAAATTAAGATAGAAATATTTAAATTTGATCGCTTTCAACTTTAATTTATCGGAAGGTATAAATTTAAAATTATTTATTTTGGGCTAACGTATATCAAAATAATAATTTTTTTAAATTAGGTAACAAAAAATACATCATTGACAAAAAAGTGTTTTGTCGAAAAGTTGCATTATTAACATATAAACTGGGTTACAAGGATGCTCAACAACGAATTAAAAAATACAAGTAGTTTTTTTTTTAATTCGATTTCACTTTTTCATTTACTATTAAATTTTTATTTAAAAACACTTCCTGTTTGTAGTCAAAAGAGCGATCTGGAAAAATGAAATTTTTCCATTCCAAGACAAATATTATATTTGCAGCTTTTTATTTAATACGTATCCAAATTAATGCTGCAAATTTGAAACCAAACCTTTATTGATAAAGCAAAATTCTTTCTGTTTTCTTAAGCGAAGAAGTTTAGGGAAACATTTTATGAATACGCTAATGCAGCAATAATTAATTCAATTGTGGTATATTATTGGTCGCTTTGAGGGTATCAGGACTATAGCTTGCCTATCGAAAATCTGAATTTTATTTGAAATTGTACAGAATTCGTTGTAGGTCATCTTAAATTTGCGCCATGAGACTGCCTATGCCGGCACACAATTTTCTGTGAAGAACTGTGTAGGAAAACATTTAAAAAGAAAAACATAATATTTATCTAAAATGACATAACCCTAAACAAATAAATAAAAATGAGTGAAAAACTATATGAATATCAAGGAGTTTTGGGACAATTACACAGCTTAAGAGACGAACTTAGAGAAAGGTATCTTGTGTGGAAAGAAGAGAATCCCAATGGCTGTTTTGAGTGGATAAAATTTAAACTATCAGGTGAGCAGCAAAATGCTGATGGGCAAAATGTGCAGGACTACTCACATCTTTTTAGGTAAGACACCCTTAATTTTATTCTGTAATCTATAAATCAATTATTATCAATCTGTAATAAAAATGAATTTCTGAAATTCAATGCAGATATTATTACGAAACGAACTAAAGGGGCTTTTACTCTCATTAAAGTTCATTATATTTAAATTTAAAATATCTATGTTAAAGAATCAAGAAATTAAGACTGTAACATTCTGTAATAAAATGTAGGTATTATCCTCCCAATTAAATACATTTAACACTGGTATTAACAATTTGGTTTAAGTAAAAAATCAGGATTTTTCGATCATTTATTTCGAAGGATTGGGAAAAATAATTTTATTGTCATGTTTAATCCATTCTCCATGATTGACAAAAAATAATATATTTTATTCGAAATGAAAATGACTCTCCATACGTTTTTCCAAGCATTTTAACACAAAACGATACAATTTCCCGCACCAGTGTGGGAAAATTAACTTTTAAAATTTTACAAAACAAATTTTTTAGTGGATATTAAGAAATTTTAAGTTAGTGAAATATATAGAAATCTATGTGTCTAGTATGCGGAAAAGTATCCCTTTCCGCACTTGAAAATAACTACAGTAAAACTATTAATAGCGGCCACCCTTAGGGAATCATACAGTGTGTCCAAAAAGTATGCAACATATGTGAAACTTCTTTATTATACGTTTCTCAGAAAACCTTATTCTTGATAAAAGTTGATGCTTGGAAAGAAACTAATTTTGACAATGCTAAAATAAGGATAAGTTATACAGAGTACTTAAAAAATACAAAAATTACGGTTAAAAAACAAAAATTTTGGAATATCGGAAAAGCTTCTATGGAAAAAATAAAGCTTCTATTAAGATAGAAATAAAAGTCAAATACCATTTTTACCAAAAGGGCATCGTTGCTGAAAAAACTTAAGGACAACATTAAAAGGTTTTTCGATTTTTCAATAATTTTCATTAATTTTCTCGGCACCAGTGCACTTTTGGAAAAAATGGTATTTGACTTTTATTTTTGTTTTAATAGGAACTTTATTTTTTCTGCCGAAGATTTTCCGATATTCCAAATTTTTTGTTTTTTAGCCTTAATTCTTGTATTTTTTTAAGTACCCTGTATAACTTATCGTTAATTTAGCATTATCAAAATTAGTTTTTTTTTTCAAGCATCAACTTTTATCAAGAATAAAATTTTCTGAGAAACCAATAATAAAGAAGTTTCCCATATATTGCATACTTTTTTGGACACACTGTATATAAGTCGTTTATGAGAAGTGGTCCTTTAAAAGGGATCACAGGAAAATTAAAGCAAATGTTATGTTAATATTTTACATCGTATATTTGTTAATCATTTTAATTAGATAACAGTTGTAGCGTCATTTTACTAAAACGAAATACAAACTATACATAATACTATATATAAATAAAAATGACAGTCTTTTATATAATGTACAGGGTTCGCTAACAAGGACTGAACGGCAACTTAATTTTAACTTTAACTTTATTTTTGAAAAAAAAACTAAAATAGCAGTTCGATGTAACTTTTTCAATAAAATTTAAAAGGTGACTTAAAAAACAACTGAATTTCAAACAAGAGCTCTCATATCTGTGTTCGTTTTGTATTAGTATTGATTTTAAAGCATTTTTTTTAAATAAATGCCGTCATCTTAAGACTGGGTAACACTCTAAGGGCTCCGATAGTCAAGTATCCGAATATAGGGTTTTTATCAGTGGTTATAATGACGCACTACCCCAGATTAACCTTAATCTGGGGCACTCCTTCGTTGGGTTAAATAGATATGTTTTGATTATAAAATGAAAACTGAATGTGAAATCAAAAGAGTCTAGGGAACAGAGAGACGGAGCCATGTCTTGGGTTAGTTTTGGTTAGCAAACAGTTTTTTTCTTGATTTTGGGTATGTCTTGGGTTAGACATTAGCACCTGGTTAGTTTCCTTTTCTTGAGCCCCCGTAGCGAGCGGTAGCGAGCGGAGGACCATGCGAAAATTGATGTATGTCTGCTCCCTAGACTCTTGTGTGAGATTAGGGTAGTTAGTGGTCAGTTCTAAAATAGATTACGATATAAAAGTTTATCACGCGATTTGTACTCAGAATATTGTGTGTCAGTGTTGTGTAAAAGTGATTAAGTACAACTAAATATGTCTAGTGATTACTTTAGAAAAAATCTCGGAAATCTGGACCCAAATATAGTAAAACTCGTAAGGTAAAAAGTAGATCTAAAAATGAAAACGAAACGGTGATAAAGTGTCATTAATAATTGAAGCGATAAATGATAACAATATTGCATTAACAGTAGATGCAGCGGATATTAAAAATCACAATTTGTTGTAATAACATAATATAAAGCATCTTTCCATAAAAATTAAAACTAAAACTGTTTTTTTGCGCTTTAAGATGATAATATAATATTTATGAAGGAAACGTCAACATGACACTATTTCTTAAATTATGATTTGGCTTAGCACGGCTCAGCTGTCGTATTGGTGAGTGCTGCCAAGTGTAATTTCTATTTGTTTCTGAAATATAAATGCCTCGTGTTGAATACGTTCAGCCCGTACTTAACAGATGATGATTCAAAAGTACTTCGGGACGAAAACTTCTTATAAATAATGATTCTTGGCTTGGTTTAGTAAAATAATAACAATAATTCGAATATATGGTTTACTAGAATTAGATGTTGGGTACGCTAGGAGGGAGGTCACTGCCAATAGGTTTGGGTTAGTTAAGAGACAAATGGGAGCTTGTTTCTTACATAGCTCAGATTAATTAAAAGAGTACCATGCGTAATGCACTTCTCTTGTTGGCTTAATTTTGGTTTTCTGTTAGGTGGGGTTGGGCAAGCGCTTGACTATTGGTTAATTAAAGTTAGTTTCGATTACTTCGGAACAGTGAAACGACCAGCGCTCCTAGCGCGCTTGTCTTATTACCCCAGTTAATTAGGGTTAGTCTGGGTTAGTGTTGGTTAGTTTGGGTTCGTTTTCGTTAGTCTGGGTCCGCTTTTGTTAGTCTGGGTTAGTTTGGATTAGTCTGGGTTAGTTTGGGTTAGTCTGGGTTGGTTTTGGTTAGTTTAGTTTAGTGTTGGATAGTTTGGGTTGTCTGTGGTCAGTTTAAAGTCGCGTGTAGCGCGCTTGTTTATTTAGTTTCCAAAGTTGTTGAAACATGCACCTGGACCTGGCAACTTACTTACTTGAAAATTAAGACGGTTAGTCTAGTCTGACAACATTGCAAGTAAATTGTCATCATTAACGTCATATTTGAGAGAATTTTCGCGTTTAAATGTATCACTAAACGGCCTCATTGCTGAAGTTTCTTTTTCAGTTTTTGTCGTCAGAAGTGCTTCATCCGCATTTTGCTTTGCATTAATGTGTTCCATTTGATGCAATTTTTCCATTGAACCCAAAAAATCTTTAAAATCGGCATTGCTTATATGACACCAGGCCCAAGGATTGCCCATGGAACTGGGCATCAGAAGAAACGGAAATAATGAACTATATGAAAAGCTTGATTACCTCCGAACCAGTATTAGCCGTGTGACGTAACTGACTACACATATTTAGATTTAATTGTGGCGCATCTGACGTACACATATTTAGGATTAATTGTGACGTATCTGACGTACACATATTTAGATTTAATTGTGGCGTATCTGACGTACACATATTTAGAATTAATTGTGACCTCTCTGACGTACACATTTTCAGGTTTAAGTGTAGCGTATCTGACGTACACATATTTAGGATTAATTGTGGCGTATCTGACGTACACATATTCAGGTTTAAAGTGCAGCGTATCTGACGTACATAGATTTTAATTTAATTGTGACGTATCTGACTACATATATTTAATTTAAGAAGTGACTTATCTGACGTACACATATTTAATTTTAATTGTGGCGTATCTGATGTACACATTTAAGAAGTGACGTATCTGACGTACATTAACAGATTCAAATACTCTCGTGGGTGACATGTCCGATGTACACCGCAGAAGAATATACGATCGAGGACGATCGTGTTATTAGGATGGTCGAGTGCCGTAATCTTAAGACTGGGCAACACTCTAAGGGCTCCGATAGTCAAGTATACGAATATAGGGCTTTTATCAGTGGTTATAATGACGCACTACTTAGTTTGGTTAAATAGATATATTTTGATTTTATAATGAAAACAGAATGTGATATTAGGGTAGTGAGTGGTCAGTTCTAAAATAGATTACGATATCGACGTTTATCGCGCGATTTGTACTCAGAATATTGACAATTATAAATATTTACGACATTTCTGTATTAGTTAATGCATAAAGACTACATAAAGTAAAAGTTTCGTAAGAAAAATGTTGGTCAATAGATCAAAATAGAACAAATAGAACAAAATATTATAGTAGTCACTGGAACACCTTCCAAACTGCTAAAATAGAAGAAAAATAATGAACCAGGTTTTTTTTTGTTTCTTATTTTTCAACACAGGTTTAGTTTTCTAATTCTCATAAAAATTGTTGATTATATAAACTGAAATAAATATTTTCATTATTCAGTTTTGAACTGCTGATGGGCAAAATTCTACCTACTCTAAATAATCTTCCCAGCCGTTCTATTAGCTCAGAATGCTATGAATCTATACCACATACCTAGTTATTTAAATTGCTTTTTATAACTCAAAATTGGCATTATCCCAATACCTTCTACAGAAAGGCTTGATGTCTTACGCGTTACGTCATCACATCTAGGCAAAAGTTATTTACAGGCGTATATTTATTTTTTTTTTAATTTGACAGATTAGACATTTTAGATGCAAAAAGCTCGAAAAAACATAATAAAATCTTGTTTTTTTTTGTAAATATAGTTTTTTATCTGTAGTTTGAAACGTAATTGGGCTAATATTACTTTAAGCGCGATGTTTTTTACTAATTTTTTTAAAATCACAAATTAAATTGCAGTTTACTTACCTTTTTCTGCATACCTAAATAATATTTAAGGGCTTCCGGTTAAAACAAGGCTACGAGTAATGAACTCAGCCATTAGACGCGCTTCATGCGATTTTTTTAAGGAAAATGAAATTGCAAAGCAAGAACCTTTGAATGTCCAGTTTATCAAAATAGGTAAGTGGTAAAATGTCACTACAGATGTAAAGGTGTCATAATAGATAACAGTAATGTCAAATTTGGTAGCGTGTTTTCTCCATCCAAAGGACCCCGCAATATCTAAATGGAAATTGGATACCCGTGATATATGGATGAAATTTAGGTAATGTTAAGCATCATTTTTTACTATGGACACAACCTTGTATATATGACAGGTGAGCCGGTGTTAGCTGTCAAAACTAAAGCAGACTAACTATAACAGATATTGATGATCGAGATATCGATTTCTACTTCGGCACAGGTAAATCAAACAATGTCAACCATTTTGACACCTGTCAAAACCCTGCCAATCGACAGCACGTATCTTTTCCAGTTTTTGATATTTTATGATATGTCATTTGACCTTTTGGTATGAAAATCGTTCACAAAATAAAAAAATGACGGAGCTGTCAGAACCTGTCATTTGTTTTAATATAAAATACCCTTAAATCTAGTTCTTTGTTTATTTTAAAGTAATTTACTTATGATAAAATATGAGAAAGCTTTATACAGGTTTCAGATTTTATTTTTTTGGGTTAGATTGGGTATATTATTAAATGCATTAAAAGTCTCCAGTTTCCTTTTTTTTACTCAAAAGATTATGATTCATGATTACGTTTAGAACAAATCCCCCGGCAAAGACGGGATCTTCCCTGACCTGCTTCAGAAAGGCCATGAGATCCTGAAGGTACACCTATAATCTTCAAAGCTAGCCTTATCCTAGGGCATGTACCACTAGCTTGGAGGGAGGCAAATGTGATTATTGTTTACACCTAAGACCGGAAGACGCACGGAGGACGAAGCAAAATCATTCGTCATATCAGCCTAACCTCCTTTCTCCTCAAAACAATGTAGAAAGCAATCGATCAATACATAAGAAGCGAAACTCTAAGAGAACACCGCTCCATCCTAGGCAGTTCGCCTATACCAAGCAGGCAAATCCACATTAAGTGCACTGCACTGTCTAGTCAAAGACATAGAAAAGACAATCGAATGCAAATAAATTGCTCTTGCTGCGTTCATTCACGTAGAGGGAGCCTTTGATAATACCTCAGATCAGTCCATCAGAAGAGCACTTTAAGAGTGGGAAGTTGAGCTCCCAATCATACGATGGACAGAAACAATGCTAAAGCACCGCTTTGTAACAGCAGAATAAACGGAGCATCAACAACCGTCAGCACAGCGAAAAGGTGCCCTCAAGCAGGTGTTCTCTCCCCCCCTTACTGTGGGCACTAGTAGTGTACAAAATCCTTACCACTCTGAGTAGAGCTGGATTTATAGTTATAGGCTACGCAGACGACCTAGTAATAATAATAAAGAGCAAGCATGAAGGCGTACTTTCAAACCGCATGCAAAATTCCCTAACATTAAGAATTGGAGTGAAGGGAAGGGACTCTCCCTAAATCCTAGGAAAATCATTCTTGTCCCATTTACAAAAAGAAGGAAGCTATCCCTCCTTCCCATCCTACACGGAGTTAGCTTTTTCCACCGAGGTGAAATATTTAGGGGTCACACTGGACCGTAAACTTACGTGGAACAAGCATCTAGAAAACGCCATCTCTAAAGCCACAGCGGCAATCTGGAAATGCAAACAATAATGAAGCCCACGGTCACCTATGCCTCGCTGGTATGGTGGCCAAAAACCCAGTAGGTCACCGCTCAGACCAAACTTAATAAAATGCAAAGGCTAATATGCGTGGGAATAATAGGGGCAATTTCAACGTGCCCTAATGCTGAACATGCCTCCTCTTCATCCCAGTGTGAAGAGGGAGGCGATTATCAGTGCTCACAGGCTATTCCAACTAGGCAAATTCAAGCCTGGAGGTTTACTGATCACCTGCGCATCTTTGAAGAAATAAAACTGGAATATGCCAACAAACCAAGTGACCAAATGACGGTCATGTTGGAGCTAGATGTCCCATTCGCAGTGGTTATTGATGACTGCCAATCATGGGAGAGTAAAAAACTACCTCCGGCCGACAACGCATCGCTGTGATACACAGATGGTTCAAAACTAACGAAAAAAGCAGTATTGGGCATCCTGTAAGCTTTCCAAACCGCTAGGCAAATATATGAAGAACTAAACAAATGGGAAAAAGACCAACTGTCCTCCTACTGGAAAAATACTCCAGGACTAAGACAGGCGAAAAGGATTATCACCATCTCTGCGAAAAGAGCAGAACAGCTCTTAGACATGAACAGAGCAGATATTAGAACTGTCGCCGGACTGCTCACTGGACACTGCCCGGTAAAATACCACCTAAAGGCAATAGGCAAAGCAGAAGACGACCAACGCAGATTTTGCAATAATGTATCTGAAACCGCAGAGAATCTACTCTGCCAATGTCCAAGCCGACTCTGCAAAAGGCTCAAGAACTTTGAAGGAGTACAGCTATCACCTCAAGAAGTGAGTCAACTACCTCCAAAAAAAAGCTTCGTTTGGAAAAAGCCTACATCTCTTAAATACAAATTAAGTTGTAGAGTCATGCACAAAATATCTGTAAAGGTAGCAGTGCCGGGCGGCTGAAACTAGCCAATACGAGTCCCTAGCGATCTACAAACTACAATCTAGAGCAATATTATTAAGAAGTGTATTTGAAATGCTGCTAAGAATTTTTTTTTTAAATATCTATTTTTAGGTATTTTTTACAATTTTCAAAATGAATCAAAAGGCTGTTTTCATTTAGATAGTTTAACAACAGCAACAAAAGACTTTTTATTTTAAATATCCAAAAATCTATCTTCGAACACATTATTCAGCTTTTTAAATATAATATAAGCTGCTGAAA
The DNA here is from genome assembly GCA_016904865.1 of Pissodes strobi. NCBI lineage: Eukaryota > Metazoa > Arthropoda > Insecta > Coleoptera > Curculionidae > Pissodes > Pissodes strobi. Next base: position 164,750 of record MU183959.1, read on the forward strand.
CTAGGCGTGACTTAAAGGTTAAACTTACGTCTTTTGGAAAACCGAAAACATGAACTTTAGGCCCATTTTTATAGTATCCATTACAGCTATTTTGAGGCATAATTATATTAAGTATCACTTACCAAAAGACTAGCCGAGACAGAGAGAAAAACATACAATTAAACACGAACCCAAACTTATAAAACTGTGCTGTAACAACAAGTGGGCACTGGCTATAAACAAGATGGCCGAGCGGCACACATTAAGGAATTGCACAAAAGCAACAGGTCTTTAAGTTTGAAATATATGGTTTTACGTATTTAAAAATATGCATATAACAATTTAAATTGTATACCTACAAGGTATAAGTTTCACGCACTTAAAAGCACATAAATAGTTTCGATTTCAGAAAAATGCAAGAAAACAACACTAATAATAATTAGTGCAGCCATTATCGTCAAATTCTCAAACTAATCGTTTGATACACAATACATGGAAGGCGTGGAGTTGGGACTTGGAATTCCAGTCGTCCAGCGTGACAATCAACGTTAAATACGGAAGTACGCGCGCAATACTTTTACGGGGCTCCCATTCAATGGTAATCTTATGATAAAAGCATTTGACTAGATATTATGACGTCACTGCAATTTTAATATAAGCCAGTAGGCCTTTCTATGGGAGGTAATTATTATTCTAACAATATGAGCGAAGGCATTAAGAAATACGTTATTTATATCTTAATTATTGTTGTTGTTGGAACGAGCGGGAGTAAGATTTTGCCACTGAAAATTACTCGTTTTTTGTTACAGTTTATTCTCATTCGATTGTATTGACTTCTTTCAGGCGTAAAACCAGACAAGAATTAGTTAGAATATCAGCGGCTGTAATGGGCATCGAATTTTCTTATGCCGCCGAAACGGCATTCGTTTCGCCCACCTTACTCAAGATTGGAGTGGAACATCAACACATGACCTTAGTATGGGCGTTATCCCCTCTTGTTGGATTTTTCTTGACGCCGATCTTGGGCTCATTAAGCGACAGATGTCATTCGAGATTTGGAAGACGAAGACCGTTTATACTTTTCATGTCTTTAGGAGTATTATTGGGTAAGAATGATTGGATATATATATCATCGTTAAGTCAAAGCTTGACAAAAATAACGGTGTGTAATTTATGGTCTAGCTTTAACTACCAATGAAATTGCATTAATTCTTCAAGGCTGCCCTATGCATATTGGATAAATCTAAATTCTTTTATTCTATATTGCTAATATATTTGTAAGTGCTAAAATAATCATATTTAACAAACAATTAACTTTTTACGTGCTCTTCGTTCCTTTCAAAGGCTATTCTATTAAAAAGTCAAAGACGGGCTAATATAATAAGGCAAGAAGGGATTAGCATAAAATGCCTCAAAAAAGCTCCATCAGCTTAATGTACGAGAATGAGAAGTATAAAGAAATTGCAAATTTGTGGGATGAAAATAATCCCGTCGAAATGCAAAGCACTTGTTGTAGCATCGCCTCTGTCGAATTAACATGGCATGTCCTACTTTCTTAACAAAACTAAAATATCCATGTCTTATCTGACAAAAATTATGAGGTCTACATTAAGATGCCTTCCAAAAAATAAAGACAAAAAAATTAAAGTCATAGAAATTGTTGCCGGTAAAATAACTAATTTGGATTTTTATTTCTACACGCTATAAGATTTGGCAGGTTTTGATTACTTCCCTATTACTTTTATCCATAATTTGTCGATATTTTTCCTCCTTCTAGCATAAAGTAAGCTTGCTTCACAGATATTTTTATTGCATGATGGAATTCTGATGTTCAAGTAATGATAGACGTATACTAGAGCCATTTATAAATACACGTTCCATTGATATGTGTCTAAATGTCATGCAAATAATACAAAATAGCAAGAATTGCACTGGGCAGATGCAGGCGACTTTGCGGGCGAAACTGGGGGCTGAGCTCCGAATTGAATTTTTGGTTGTACAAAATGGTATGCTCTATGCTAACCTATGGCTCTATAGCCTGGGGCACAAAGGCCACGCAAGCCGGTGCAATCAAGCAACTAGAAGGCGTACAATGGATGGCATGTCTGTGCGTCTCGGGGGCGATGAGAATAATCCCAACTACAGCACCGGAGGTCCTGAAAAATCTACCTCCATTATATATCCTCATACAGGGGAACGTAAGAATGGTACAATACCGAATCAAGCAAGTCAACAAACCCATCATTGAATGGGAAATGCCCACAAGCTGCAAACTAGAGGACAGCGAGGAGATCAAGTATCTCTTCGAAATGCCATCAGACAAAACAACCTCTTTCTATGGGTTTGATAGACTCCTCTCAGTAGCAGTTATAGGCAGAGAAGAATGGGAAGGAGGACCTCCAATAAAAGCATACCAAACATGGTATGTTTAGGTTGAAGGAAATCTCAGCTTACTTG
>MU183959.1:167195-211389 GCA_016904865.1 Pissodes strobi
CAATATTCAAATACCAACATCAAATACAACATTAAACAACCAGAGTAATGGGATAATTTCGACGCCTTTCGACGCATCTAAAATTATTAATTTAACAAGTGGCGTGACCACTCGTGCCTGCGGCACGCGCGAGGCCCTTCGGGCCTCGTTTGTGTGACCTTCGGTCACACATTATTGCCACGCTCCTATCCGTACCGTGGCCTATAATTAGAAAGCCCTTATAATTAGAGTTACCAATCGCTAGTCTAATTTTACCGTGAAAATTTTCTAATTGGTTGCCATGGTAACCGACTTGTCAACGTCAATTGTTATTTTTTTTAATTTGACTTTTCTTTTGGCCTTAATAGGAGCTTTATTTTTTCTGCAGAAGGTTTTCCGATATTCCAAAAATTTTGTTTTTATAACCTTAATTTTTGTATTTTCTAAGTACCCTGTATAACTTATCCTTAATTTAGAATTGTTAAAATTAGCTTTTTTCCAAGCATAAAATCAAAATTAAAAAGTTTCCCATTTGGTAACCAAATCTGAGCAGACCCTGTATAACACATTTCTTCCTGATATTAATCCTTAAGGAATTTAGGCTATATTATTTTTCGGTTGCCATTGTAACCAATTCTACTCAGCACAAATCTTCATCACCCATACCCACATACCAAAGATCAAGGTCTTCACATCGTATAATTATTAAAATAAATATATAAATTTAATTTTTTTTTCTTAGTTGCCATAACAACCAATTTTTCAAGAATATCTAATATTTTTATTCAACCCTGTAGTATATGGGCATCTTAAATAAAATAAATTGAGCGAGTCTGCTAGTACTCGAGACTGATGTGTAAACATATCCTAGAACGACATCGGTTGTAAAAAAATACAACAGCACGTTGTATTCCCAAGCGGTCACCCATCCAAGTACTAACCACGCCCGACGTTGCTTAACGTCAGTGAGCGGACGAGAAGTGGTAATTTCAGGTATTCAACGTGCTATGGCCGTTATCCATACATTTTAGCTTGTTCATAGAATAAAAACTAACACATTCGCATTTATAATATTAGGATTCTTTAATAATACTTATTAGCAACCTCGGAGTGGATTAATTCAATGCATAAATTCGACACTAACATTTAATGCCACCAGGAATAACATCAACATATGGACACAGCTTATTTACCTGGCAGACATCCTTTGATTTGGAAAAGTCAATAACCAACTATTGCAAATTTTAGAAGAGGGCTATGACAATATTGTTTTAAACGTCTGGGCATCTGAATAATACTTTTGACAGTTCGTTAAATTTCAAATAATAATATGCTTTTTATCATCTAAAATCCGTTTAAAAACGATTTTAAACGGCAAAATTGTATGAAAATCCAAAAATTCGGACTTTTTTAGACCGATAGCCGTGGCTTCGCACGAATTTGTCGTGGATTTTGAAGCGAAATTCATTTTAAATTCAACCGTTCATTAAAAATAAGCTGTGCTATGGATCCAAATACACTGCGAATATAATAATTAAAAAATAGTACTTTGACGGTTCGTTTAACTTTAAATATGCTTTTTTATCGTCTAATATTCGTTTAAAATGATTTTAAATGACAAAATTGTATATAATACCGCCCTAGCGGCTACAATAATTGGTTTGCGCATTTCCGTCCCATTTGCCGAGATTTACCCTCATAGCGCCGCGTAAGATGTTTACACATCAATAACTATTTTTTTTTCACCCCTGTAGTATATGGGCATCTTAAATAATAAATAATTATTCGAAGAAAAATCCAAATTTTTTTCATTAAAACAAAAATGTTTCTGCGTTAGGATTCGAACCTGCACGCGAAAAATAATCAAAATAGTCAAACGTTGTGTGGTAGAATAATTGACAAAAATCCTTCATAAGTCAAAAACGGTAACAATTAGAGCAAAAGTGCAAAGGAACTAAAACACGTGTTTTACCGTATACTTTCATTTGACATCAAAAAATAGAAAAGTTGGTCCTTGTTTACACGGACAAAAATGCAAAAAAACGGTTTTCACACCCTGTATATTAACCGATCGTAACCAAAATCAATAGGTTCCGAGGGTTTGTGGACCTCTACCTCCATGCCAAATTTCAAGTCGCTATCTTCAAAATTGCGACCTGTAATCGATTTCATCACATACATACATACACACATACAGACAAAAAATCAAAAATTTTTTTTTCGATTACAAATCGATTGGTATAAGTTTCAGAGCGATCCGACGTACCGTTACGAAGTTTTTGTTCCGATTGGTCTCGCCCTATAGAAAGCCCATATTATAAGTGGGGGCTTTCTAACAAGTTGTACTAATGTAGTATTTAATTTTAATCGTTAATAAGTTTGTTCGTTTGTTGTTTTGAATAAATTTTTATTTTTGCAAAGTAGGTATACCTGGATTTTTTTTCATTATAGTACTGAGTCCTATAATGAAATTATTATAGTCCTCAGTCCTATAATGAAATCATTAGAGCACTCGATCCAATAAAATGTGTCATTATGACACTCAAAATGCGTTCCATAAGAACGTCATTTTGACACGTCGGAATATAAAGTAATGTAATGTATAGAGTAATGTTTCGCATTGGTTTCATTGCCAAATTCTTTCTTTTCGTTAAGTGCAGGTAGTACCACCGGGTTTTGACTTAATTTATGCGTTTTGCCTTATTTTTATCCATTCATAAACACTGAAAATGGTACGCCAAAGGCGTGCAGGTTGGAGACTTGTAGTAAGAATTTAAATATAAGGAAATTTTATTTTAACAAGGAGGAACTGTCATCACCTCTTGACATTATAATTAAAGGATCGACTGTTTGAGCAATCAGGTTGTCAAAATTTCACATTTCCTCCTCCTGTTTAATCACATGCTGGACTGCTTTTCGCAGTTCACTGGTATCACTTCCTTCATGGCTTGATCAAACAGTAGCTTAACATCTTTCATTTAAAATGTCATGTTTCGTGTTGCTACAAGTCCTTTCATTTGCGCCCATATAAGTTCTATAGAATTTAGTTTTCAATGATATGGCGGTAAGCGCAGCACAGTTACATTATATTTTTCTGCTATATCTTCCACGGCATATTTCATAAAACGATTTTAGCGTAAATTTGATATGGCTAGTAGCTATGTCCTCATGGTAATCTCCCGTCCGACATGACTGAAAGTTTAGCAAACCTACATTTAAAAATCCCTCTTCGCTTCCAATGTCTGCAATAATTAGTCTTGTCCCTTTTCCCGAAGGAACTTTAATACCCGCCATGAAAGCTTGGCGGGCACTAGTTATATTTTTGTCTTGCCAAATTGTTTGTACCATATAACCTTCATTGCTTCACGTCTCATCAAGATAATGTTTTTTTGCTCCCTGCGGTACTGCTTTATACTTCTCAAGTATTTTCGTCCCCAGCAAACCATTTCTTCGCTTTCCAGTAAAAGTGCTCTTCGGTTATGCTTTTCCGAGGCTAAATCCATATTTTTTAAACTTGTCCATAAGAATTTTCTAGTTATCAAAGGAATACTGCCATCCTGGCCAAGCTTCATCAACATTTTATCTAGGGAGGATATTTTTATAATATCGAATTACACATTTGGTGTCTTCATCAAGGACTTTTGCAGGTCTACGTGGACTTTTTTTGGGTGGTTCCACTTGACCTACTACCTTTTTCTCCCGCAATAATTTGACGGTGAACTTTCCAATTCCAGTTATTCGAGAACATCATTCAACAATTTCTTGTACAGTAAAACTAGGGTAATCGTGTTTTATGCAATCGTGTACATTTAAAATAATAACTTTTTCACTCACTAATAGTGGAGAATTATTTAAACATCATTTCGTTGGAGTGAATTTCGTCATTTTGTTATTATTCTTATAATGGTGTTAACCCTATGGCGTAACAGCAGATACTAACATATTTAAAACACCATTAAGAAGTATTTATAATATGCCTCTTTATTACCTGCCTCAATAGGTATACAAAATAACTACAGGGATTTAAAAGGATCATAAATGTAATCTATAGAATATTAAAACCTCATTAGCTATGCAAAAGGACTACAGAGGTAAAAAGTTTACCTACGCCTATGGACGACCACGAAATTCATACAAACTGAACGGAATTCCCCATTTTATTACTCAGACTTCAATTCGTTAACAAATAGAGAAAAAAAAATTGAGAAGCCTGAAGAACTTGTCATATCACACACACACACACAAACTGACACACTGAAGCTAGTTGAAAATTGGCACTATTAATCTACCCATACAAAATTTACCAGATTTCATTTTGATTTAACCATAGTAACACTCTTTCTACCGTCTTTCCAGGTCTTATTTTAGTGCCAAATGGAGAATCTTTGGGTTATTCGATGGGAGATCTGCGGCCTCCAATGCAAGATAATACGGAGTTGCAATCACATCGGAGCCTTGGTGCAAGACTGTGGCTGAAAAATCGCCCAAACGAGACAGCATTTAGCCGCGGCTCCAATAGACAATATAAACAGTCCAAAGCCCAAAATATTAATATCTCGGCTCCAACTATATATGATAAAGAATATAAACTAAAAACAGATAATAATATTCCGTATAACAATTCTCACCCATGGGGGATATTCTTCACAATTTTAGGGACAGTGCTACTTGATTTTGATGCAGACGCTTGTCAAAGTCCTGCGAGGGCTTACCTATTGGACGTGACAACGTCGGGTAAGTTTCGTACAAAATTTAATGCTTTTCACAACGAGGGTCACAAGGTTCTTCCAAAATTTGTCCAAAAGTTTTTTGTCGGATATTTTTGAGGAACGTTTTTTCCCCTTTGCTTCCAGTGAACCGTACCGTTCACAAACAAAAAAGGTTTTATTTTTTATCATTCACAAAAAGACACGCTAGATCAATGAATTTCCATTAAAAATGCTATTCTTTTAGATGTTCATAATAATAATAATAATAATAATAAAAATAATAATAATAATTATAATAATAATAATAATAATAATAATACAAATAATAATAATACAAATAATAATAATAATAATAATAATAATAATAATAATAATAATAATAATAATAATAATAACAATAATAATAAGATGTTTTATTGTGAAAAAATTTCACAATTTGTGGAGAAAGCTAGAGCTAGAGTACAAAACATACAAAACATATAAAAACATAAAGAGAAAAAAGTGAAAAGAAAAAGAAAAACCAAACTATATACAATTGTCCAATTTGTACGTGGTCAAAATGTTATATAAAAATTAAATATCAAAATACACACACCGCAATGGTCTAAGGCTATTCCTAAATTCATTTTAAAATCACTTAAATATTCAGGAAATGTTTTATTATTTATAATAGGTATTTACAATGATAAGAACTGCCTTATCGGAGTAATTTTTTTTTCTATGCTAAAAATGACCTTATTTTGCTAATAAAAACACGATAATATGCAAAATCTATTTTAAGGATGAGAAGAGAAGATTTTATTTTCTATATGTAATGAAAGGTTTTTGTAAAGTGTACACTGTCTTCTATCAGGAACCGAAATCATCTTACCCGCGATCAAATGTTACGAGCTGTAGGAATGCTGGAAAATGGAGCTCGTCAGATTGATGTTACTGAATGAAGCCTTCCAAACAATGCAGAGCGTTATCTCGTGTTTGTGGGCTCGTTATCGTGAGCACGGTGATGTTTCCGAAAGGCACCTTGGTCCGTCAAGGATCACAACACCGGCTCAAGACCGTTTTGTTTCAAAAATGGTCCGGCGTAACCCTCGAATAACGGCTCCTGAGGTAATGAATCGCTTCCGAGAAACTCATAATGTTCAAATATCGGAAAGTACCATCAGAAATAGACTGCACGAGAATGGTTTAAGAAGTAGACGCCCGCTGAGATGGCAGCCTTTATTGAGAGAGAATCGCGCTGCTCGTTTAAATTGGATTACCGAACATAAAACTTGGACTGAAAATCAATGGGCTCCAGCTTTGTTCACAGACGAGTCTCAATTCGGCTTGCATCCAGATTCGCGTAAGGTCAGAGTGTTGAGAGATATTATTGAAAACGTACAGGAAGTGCACAACTACAGGGGTGGTATTGTAATAGTTTGGGCTGGGATAAGGCTTGGCGGAAAAACCAATCTCATTTTATTGGAAATTTTTTTAACAGCTCAACGGTATATGGAGGAAATTCTACGGCCAGTTGATTTACCGCAAGCTACTGTTGGTGGACCCAGATTCATTTTAATGCATGATAATGCACGTCCGCATGTCGCCAGGATAGTAATGGAATTTTTACAAGAACTAGAAATCACAGTATTGTCATGGCCTGCTCAATCGCCGGATCTAAATCCCATTGAGCATGCATGGGATATGCTCCAAAGAAGCGTTTTGCGTATGCATCAAAACTTTGAAAACCGAGCACAGCTCTTTGTGATGCTTGGGATGCACTGCCTCAAAATGAATTAGACAATTTGATTTTAAGTATGGGTAGGAGGTGTCGTGCAGTACGAAATGCAAGAGGGGGCCACACACGGTATTAAAAAAAACCGCCCAATTGCTATAGGTAAGATGAAGAATAATACTTTTTTTGCTATTTCCCATTTTTCAATCTGTTTAAAAAAAATTGTACACCACTGTATATCGTTAAATTATTGGCATGGATACTAAGTGACTGATGTATAGTGTCATATATGTTAAGAACTTTATGCATTATTTGTCTAAATCAAACTTTAATTTAATTTAATACAAATATCCCTAGACCATTGCGGTGTGTGTAGTTAACCATTTAAACATCAAAATCATCAAATACTAAACACCAAACATTAAACCAGTGTGTAAGGTGCTCAAAATTAAGTATTAATAAAAAAGTCGTTTACTGCGTATAAGGCTCTCTCCACTAAGTATGATCTCAAACTCTGCGAAATGCGGGAAAAGATGTTATTGCCTTCATTTCAAAAGGCAGATAATTGTGCATATTTTTTGCATTGTACAGGGTGTCCCAAATTCGAGCCTCATCATTGGGATCTCGGAAACTAGAAGAGATACGAGGTCGGTTAAATGGAGGCAAAGTTGTGCAATTTGATGCTGATCAAAATGCCATCGTAAAATTTTAAAAATTCCGAACACTTACGAAGATTTTTGGAAAAAACCGAATATTCGCGATTTCATTTTAATTTTTTTATGACTCTATTTGAATAGATATAACAAAATAAATTTCACATTCTTATTGCTACTTTTTCTGTTCTATAAGATGGTGTTATCAGATTTTCAAACCGACGTTTCGTGTTTGAGCTGCCATCATCAACTTTGTTTTTTTAAATATGGCCCTGGATTTTGATTACGGATTTTAAGAGCATCAAGAGCATCAATCAAAGCCAATGATGTATCGCACTTATTCGAAAAATTCATATTAATGGCATTTTCCATAAGACCTCATGTGTTAGAGAAAGACAGAAAACATATTTTTGGTAAGATTTTACCAGGAAATTATTAAAATTATTTTTTCGAATAAGTGCGATACATCATTGGTTTTGGGACATTAGAAGCTCTTAAAGTCCGTAATAAAAAATCCAGGGCCGTATTTAAAAACAAAGTTGATTATGGCAGCTCAAAGAGGAAACGTCGGTTTGAAAATCTGACAACACCATCTTGTAGAACAGAAAAAGTGGCAATTAAAATGTGAAATTTATTTTGTTATATCTATTCAAATAGAGTCATAAAAAAATAAAAATGAAATCGCGAATATTCGGTTTTTTCTAAATATCTTCGGAAGTATTCGGAATTTTTTAACTTTTAAGGTGGCATTTTGATCAGCATCAAATTGCGCAACTTTGCCTCCATTTAACCGACCTCGTATCTCTTCTAGTTTCCGAGATCCCAATGATGAGGCTCGAATTTGGGACACCCTGTACAGTATAGAGCCAAAGTTTACAGAATTAATTCTGTAAACTTTGATAGAGCTTTTAACTATCTCTAAGTGGATAGTTATGAGATGGCCTTTCTGGAATAGCATACGTGCTTGCGGATTAAGCAAACGGATTCAAATATGAATAAAGAAGGAAGAGTTAATATTTTAAATCTTTTAAAGAAACCCTCCTGGAAGTTAGTTCTTTGTAGTTTGAAAATACGCTCAAATTGAGTCGCAAGACACGTACCCCAGAATGGGGTATCGGAGATGCGGGTCAAAAAGGGTATAATAGACAGTTCTAGCAGTTGACAAGTTAAGCTCCCTGGAAACCGTTCTTAGCGCAAAACAGGCAGAACTTAATTTTTTTGATAAGGCATCGATGTGCAAGTCCCACTTTACATGGTTGTCCACAACAAGCCCCAAGAATTTCACATATTCAACGACGTCAATAGTGGTGTTATCAAGTTGCAACGTACTTTTATATGACAAAACTTTAGTTTTAGAAACGTTGAGGCACAGGAGATTAGAATCGCACCATGATTTAATGGTGATTAAGTCACTAGATACAGATCTGTGAAGGGCCGTAAGGTCCGGGGGGTTGCTCCAACTGAAACTAGTATTGTCTGCAAAGAGACAGACTTTACCGCTAATGTCCAGAAAAGCAATGTCGTTGATAAACAGCAGAAACAAAATAGGTCCTAGTACTGAACCCTGGGGTACTCCACAATCTATTGGCTTGCAAAAAGACATCGACGTATCAACCCTCACAAGCTGACTTCTGTTGTTAAGATACAACTTAAACCATTCGAGAGGCATCTGAATACGAGGTACTGAAATTTGTTAATTAAGATATTATGATTTACACAATCGAAAGCTTTACAGAAATCACAGTAAGTTGTTGCTGTAGACTGATGGTTGTTCAGGTTGGAGTATACATAATTAAAGAGGGAAAACGGAGCATCATTTGTGCATTTGTTACTTAAAAATCCAAATTGATAGGCAGTAAGTATTTAGCATTTAGGGAGAAAAGATAGAAGCCTTTTTTAAACCAATATCTTTCAATGATCTTTGATAATGTGGGAAGGAGTGCAATTGGGCGATAGTTCGAAGCTTGGTCTTTATCTCCTTCTTTATGCAAAGGAATAATTATTGCCGTCTTGAGACAGGTTGGAAAACCCTCTTTTGGAATGACTTGTTAATTAAAGTAGTAAGATGGTTTAATGCGCATTCCGGTAGGTTTGAGAACATTTTCAGAGTAAGCCCATCAGTACCAGATGAGGATTTGTTTTTAATGTCTTTAATTGTACTGCGAAGCTCAGCAAAGGCTACAGGCGTAAAGAAGAAACTGTGTAAATTCACATTAGCATTAGAGAGATATGAAAGTGGATCATGAGGAGTTATGGTTTTCATTAAATCTTTAGCCACATTTGCAACGTAATTGTTTAGGTTCGCAGGTGAACTAGCGATTGTGCTAGACGAAGAAGTCTTATTCCTTAAGTCATTCACAATAGACCATGATTCTTTAGAAACGTCACCGGATTTAGCCAGCCTCTCATTATAATAAATGTCCTTGGCAGCCTTTATAGTCTTATGATAGACTTTTCTCTAAAGTTTCACGTAATCATGGAAAAAGAGGCGGTCCGAGTATTTTTTTTTAGGTGAGATAATGAACGTCTGTTCTTTGCAGATGGGCGTAAGTCTTTAGTTGACCAGGGTTTATGTTGTTTAATTGTGATAGGCCTAAGAGGAAAGGATTTGAACGCCAGAGTAGATAAAGTTTTTATAAATCTTGAAAATTCGGTATCGACATCTCAAGAGAGGATAACCCAGTCAGTTGTTAGACATAGGGGCTTGAAATTTAGAAAATTTTTGTCCGAAAAAATACGTCATAATTTGCGCGAAGCAATTCGGCATTTGAATTTTACCGAAAATTCTGTTAATTCTACCTCATGATCAGAGAAACCCGAGTTAAAGACAGCACAGTCAACGAATTCTGGATCAAAAGAGGACACGACATAGTCTATAGTACTAAAACTAGTTTTAGTTATTCTAGTTGTTGAGTTAATATGCATGAGTATACCAAAAGAGTCGAAAATGGACCGAAGCGATTCTTGAGCAGCACACACACTGGCAAAGTCAACATTAAGGTCGCCACACAAAGTTAATTATTAAAAATTAAAATTAAAAATTCAAATACTTTCTCAGACAATAAATTATCGGACTTAGTCCCTATTTACCGAAAAGTCGTTGTTAGCAGACATTATCATAGTACCTCCATGAGATAAATTACTTCTATTAAATCTAGTTACTGTAGTATAATTTTTAACAAACACAGGCTCATCAACATTTAGCCAATTATGGCAATGACTTCTGGAAAATATGGCAATGATTTCTGAAAAATTAAGCTCTTCTAATAAAATAAATAATTCATCTGTTTTGTGTCTTAAAGACTGAATACTAATAAGAAAAACACTAAGCTTGCCATCATCCAATATTTTTCAGAGGGTGCGGTATGGGTACGGTATATTTATTAGGATATTATTTACTATGTTGAGATTTGGCACTCATATTAACTGAGGTCATCTATTAATTGATTTAATTATTTATTTTCAAATCAGGTGAGGGAGATGTTAAAACAAAACGCCAAGGAAGAGGAGTCATGATGAAACTCGTCTAAAAGTGGTGTGTTGCAAAAAAATCAATTGGGGCAAATCTGACTCTTCAAAATTTAACCTCTTGGATAATTTTCAATTTAATTCAAAGACACAGTTTTGAGTTTGACATGAAGACATCTAGCTCTGCATGGCTAAAAATGTATCTTTAAAAGACCGCTTTAGTCAAAAGATTCTGGATCTATACTAATGAAGTTCTACTGATGCATTCATGAAAAACAGCACTTAGCTACTAAATAATACAAAAATTAGAATTCATAGTTAGTAACATTTTTAACATGTACAACAGTCTATACTGTTATATACTAAATTCTTTGAAAAATTTTACCGTATTAAATGTACATACATTTAGAGAACACTCAATGTTACAAAAGAAAGAATTGAAAAAGAAAACGCGGTCATAGAAAATTTGCAAAAATAAATTTAAATAATCTTACAACAAATTAGAAAATGTCTTCTTTTTTAATGCACTGCCTCACTGATATCGATTCCAAAGAGTCCAACGTACAATTTATCCGTATAAATATTCCAATTTGGCTTTATTTTAGCTGGTTTCTAAATATTCTTTAATCCAGTCCAATGGCCTTTTACTCACATCATACAAAGCCAAATTCTCAATTTTTCTGGATCAACAATTTTAAACGCATGTTTTAAATCCACAAATACACTGTTTCCACAAGTACTGTTTTCTCTCGATAATATAATTTATTCACGTTGCATTTATATACACTCACAGGCAAAATAATCGATCCACGCAAATTTTCGATGAATTTCAATCGCAAATAACTTTTTTAGTTGATGTCGGTTTTAATTGATTTTGCAGAATATTGTAGATAAATTAATGGAGAATCGCTCACATGTTAAAAAATAGACGCAGGTACGTTTATAATATGCATGCCTACAGGCTTAAACAAGGATGTTTCTTACCATAAGTGTAAGAAACTCTGTGGAGTGGGGAAACGGCAAATTGTTCTAAATAAGTTTTAATTATCAAGTCACATTTATTCTTAACATTTTTGTTTTTGGTTCATCTCGATATCTTTATTTTTTAAATAAACCTTGTACGAAAAACTAAGGTTGCTGTGGAGGATGACAGTGGTAGTTTTGTTGAATCATCCCATACTTGGACATGTATGTTATTTATGGCTTTCAAAAGCTTCCAAATTGTTTCTTGTAAATGAATGTCTGTTACTTGTGAGGTGTCTTCTAACTTTTTAAAATAGATATATCTCTGACTGATGTTGCCAGAGACATTGCCTTAATCCAGGCTGGACGATCACAGTATTACGAGGCAAGATTTTTAAACGTCACAAGACATAAAGTACAAAGGGCTGTAAATTGGTTTAATCAGCATAACGAGTACAGTAGAAGGATTCAATATGGTAGCAAGACATGTACGAAAGAACGAGATGATCGCTTTATTGCACTACCTAAATGTTTTACGAGACAGAGGAGTAACTTCTGTGTAGGTAAAACACAGATTGCAGGACGTACGTGAGGTCCAAGTAAGCGAGAGAATTATAAGAATGAGGTTATATGGCATTGGATTATACGCAAGAAGATCTGCAACCGCTCCCGAGTTGATAAGGAACCATAGGGTTGAACGCCTTAGATTTGCTAGGGAACATCAAAATTGTATTTATCGTATATCGTATTTACCGACAAATCTAGGTTTTGTTTAAAATCGCCGGAAGGTCGTGAGAGAATCTATAGGAGAACGTTTTGAGCAAAACCATTTTTCGCCTAGGGTAAACTATGGCCGAGGCTCCCTTATGGTGTAGGGTGGCGTGCAGCTCAACAGAAGAACGAACTTAGTACTAGTCTATGGGAGGGCAATGACCGTGGATAGACATTATAGAACCACCATGTTGTTCCGTTTGCTCCATTTGTGGGAGATGATTTCATGCTAATGCATGATAACGCTCGATCGCATGTTGCAAGAGTTGTCAGTGAATATTTAGATGAGGTGGAAATCCCAATAATGAATTGGCCCTCCCTCTTAAACTCGATCGAACAAGTCTCGGACACATTGGGCAGAAAAGTGCGGTCTCTGATACCTGCTCTAGCTATTTTACAGTACACAGAAGTACTCATTGAAGAATGGCCGCAGATCATGCTCATTGTATACAGAATCTTATTGATGGGATGCCAAGACGTATGGAGGATGTCATTCGAGCACGTGGAGGAAACACCCGTTACTGAGTTACTTGTTATTGTTACTGCTATTGTTTATTGTTATTGTTTTTTTTTAAGTGTGGTTTTATTTAATGCTATTTTTGCGCATTGAGTTTAAAGTTTTATAATGTTTTTATAGGGGATTAATTATATTTTGTTAAAAAAGTTTGTACTGTTTCTTTAAAAAAAAAGAAGTATAGGATGATTCAACAAAACAGCCACTGTCAACCTCCATAGCAATCTTAGTTTTTCATAAAGAAAGATTATTGAAAATTGCAATGTTTTTTTTTAATCCATATTTTCCACGAACATAAAGATATCGAGATGAACCAAAAACAAAAAATATGCTTTTGTTTCAACTTGTATATTATAATCGTACGTCTAATTTTTAGTAAGTTTTTAAAAAGTGAGCGATTCTCCATTTATTTATCTACGATATTTTTTAAAATTCTTTTATATCCGACATCAACTAAAAAAACTTATTCGCAATTGAAATTCATAGAAAATTTGGGTGGATCGATATTTTGCCAGTGTGAGTGTATTTAGTCACTGAGTCACAGTTTTGATTCTAAAACCAGACTATACACTTTTCATGTTCAAAATAGTATTTTAGTTGCGTGCATACAATAATTGATCTCTATAATTGAAAATATATTGACATTTTCTTCAGCTTCTATAGCTTTCATAGTTCATTTATAGAAACTTTTGAAACTTCTTCTACTCCTTGGTTGGTTTCCACTAGGTATTTTAATGGGTGCTCACTGTCCAGATTATATTTTCATCTCCCTAGACTTATCATCTTATCAATATCGCAGTCAAAATATTTTTTTCAGACAGTGTTATCAAAATCCTTTTCTGGGTATAGTCTTTTCAAGCCTATTCTTCTTTGGAAAATTGATTTTTTCTATGCTATATCTGGCTTTAATTGAGCATTCCTTATTTATTTAGATATCCCCCTTTACGCTCACATTGCTATAGAGGCGCAGCCTTCAAAACTCCTGTATATTCTGAATAAAATGGAAGAAGAAAACATTCACATGCGCAAAAATATAACTCCGATTTGAGTCAATTAGTTTTGAATTAACGTTTGATGTTGCTAAATTATTTAGTTTATGGAAGAGTGTAATTAGTGGTGTCCTCATATTTCGTGCACGGTAAATACTTACCGTGCTTCGTGCGTTTTCCTATAAAAAAGCTTTCGGGACATATGTTTTCTAATTGCAGATTAAATTTCCTGTTCATTGGAAAAAACTATCCCCATGTCATTTTACTCTTAACGAATATATATGTATCAAAAATTATCAAATTTTTGTACATATTTTATAATGATCATATTTTATTTTAAACCAGAAATAATAACTAAACCTAAGCAAACTTAAAGATATCAACTAAAACTTTATGCATTTTAAGGATTCTTCCAAATTACTAATTTAAATATTTATTTTACATGTGTAGAAGATCATGCTCGTGGTCTCAGCACGTTTACAATAATGGCAGGACTTGGAGGGTTTATGGGATACGCCTTAGGCGGGATTAACTGGGATGTAACAGCACTGGGTAAGTGAATAACCCTCATATTTCATAAAAATGTATTTAGAAATAATTTCAAATCGATCAAAAGCACTGCGATGAAATGCGTGCCTCTTAACTTAATAAAGTTCTATTGGATAGTATTGATTCTATCGTAGCATAAATATTTAAAAAAGCAATCTTCGTTTTATTATTTATTCAACGTTGTACCGACTTCTGATAATTCAAACATCAGAATTACATTTTAGCTGTTCTATACAATAATTACATTTTTAGGAGAACTACTGGGAGGACACGTTCGAGCAGTTTTTACCTTAATTACAATAATATTTATAGTATGTGTAGCCTACACCATTACCAGTTTCACAGAGATGCCTTTAAACCTCTTAGAGATAAGAGGAAATTTGGATCTAAGTCCGGAAGAAGGAATAACTAATAAGGGTTTTGAGCGAGAAGAAGAAAATATTGACATCGGAGCTGAAAAAGGTTATGGAACAGTGGAAAGCGCAGCTCAACCTATCCAAAACGTAGGTAAACGAGGCTGAAACTAAAATGAAGGATCACTTAAAGTTATAGGGCGTAGCTTAGAAACGGAGGTTTTTAGGATTGTCTGGAATTCCCACTATTCGTTTACTGTATGAACTAGGTTAATGGGCTGGCTCTGCACGTGCATAAATAGATAAATAGCTACCGCCTCTGAAGAATCTTCTTATAAAATATATCGTCTCATTTTAAACATTGAACTAAAGAGATGAAACTTTGTGACTTTACCTATTATTCGCGAAAGTTTAATTCCTCAGATGTTTTATCAATTATTTTTTTTTTCAATTTTTTTTTTTTAATTTTTCAAGATATTCTTTTATGAATAATTCAGGTCATTAATATAGATGAGGAACAGAGTTGGTAAAAGTGTTGCGCCCTGAGGCACTCCCGCATTTATGGTGAATTTGTCTGAGATGTGTCCATCAATAATTGCTCAACACACAACTCAAACACTCAATTTAATGTGTATCAAATTAAGGATAAAATAAGCTATATTCTTATTTCGACCCAGCAATTTTATTATTTTTTGACTTTTAGGGTACAGAAGGTGAGGAAAATATATCGAAGAGAAAAAAGAGCATTGCTCCAGATCCAAATGCATCCCTAAAAATATATTTAAAAAGTATTATTTATATGCCTCATTCTATGAGGATGTTATGTTTAACCAACTTATTCTGCTGGATGGCACATGTTTGTTATTCGTTGTATTTTACCGACTTTGTTGGAGAAGCTGTATTTCAAGGAAACCCCACTGTAAGTTTAATTATAGAATAAAAATATAATTGTTAGCGTAGGTTCTCTTTTAACTGTTTTGATGAATATCACTATTGTTTATTACTTAAGGCACCAGAGGGTTCTCCACTTAGAGAGCAGTATGAATCGGGAGTGAGATTTGGTTGTTGGGGCATGTCCATGTACTCCCTATCATGTGCTTGCTATTCTACTTTTATTGAAAATTTCATTTCACGATTTGGGTAAGCAAATATTTCATAGTCCTTTTATAAATTCTAGGAACTATATAGAAATTTAGTCAAATTTAAATGTTTATGAATTATTATTATCAGTATAACCTAGGGCAGTATAAAATCTATTCCATATTCTAAAGAAGATTGTAAGTGTATCAAAGGGAAGAATACGAAGCATGTGTAAGTTTTGGTAATATCTGAAAAATCGAGTGACCCGCAAAAAAACTTTGCTATTCTCTATTCTCCATGTGAGTTTCAATATTCAACCGGTCATTGTGTGTATTTTATTTATTCCAATACAGTTAAATATTTGTAGGGCTAAAAAAGTGTGCGTTGGTGGACTTTTGACCTATTCCACTGGTATGTTCCTTATGGCCCTAACCAAGAATAAAGTTGGAGTTATTCTATTTAGTGGAACTGCAGGTGTAATGTACTCGACGTTATTTACAATGCCATATTTGATCGTAGCCCATTACCATGCAAGAGGAGTGGTGAGTTAAGTTATTTTATAATTAAAATAAAAGACGTATATTTTTTATATTAATTTTTATTCGAACTATGCTAAATTTATTAATTTGGGTCAGTTAAGTTCATTAATTAAGCATTGGCATAAATACTTCTGCTCTTCTCCCCCTGAAAGATTCTAATAAAAAAACTGCAGATACAATATGTGTATATCAATTAAAAACGTAGTAGCTGAAATTACTTATATTTTTTATAGAATAATCTTATTTTATATAAGTATGTAAAAGAGCGCCCAATCCTCGCCTATTAAAATTGTTTTTTTCATATATGTTGTGACATCTGGTAAAAAATCATGGAAGTGTAACTTAAACGCCGACGACATGCCGCCCTATTTCAAGGGAATTGTCAATGCTTTGGAAAACGAAATTTCTAATACAAATGATAAGAAGTCAATCACAGCAATCGGGATATTATCAAACATTAAATAGCCTTCATTCATAATTCATCTTTTTGTATTAGACGAGGTGCTAAATATCTTAAACATATTATCGAAAAGCCTTCAGGAGAAAGGTACGACTCTGTGGAAAACAGTTAACATTATTAATAGCGTCATTACTTCACTAGATGAAAGGAGAAAAGAAAACTACTATACTGACTTTCATCTAAAAATTTCGGACTTTGCTGAAAAATATCAAATATCATTAGAAATTCCCTCATCAAAACGAAAAAATCAATAGCAAGCTCGCTGATTTCGTCACCGAAACATCTGTAGGATTAGGTTTGATAGACGCCACACATGCACAAGAGCTAACATCGGAGTAATAGAGTATTGGAGGGCAAACATTTTTTACCGAATTATTGATACTGTAAAATGGTTTTTACCGAATTATTGATACTGTAAATGCATTCCCCAATTTAAGGAAACTGTTGGTCATGATTCTATCAAAAAACATACAACAGAATTAGAAAAAACATATCCAAACACCTACCAATTTTTTAAAGTTGTGACTATTCTGCCTATTCATAGTGCGACGTGCGAAAGGTCTTTTTCTGCCAGGAGGAGGATTTTTAGTTGGTTGAGAACGACCATGACTCAAGACAGACATTTAGGTTTGTCTTTGTTGTTCATAGAAAAAGATGTTGATATCGACTTGGACAGTGTAGTAGATTCTTTCAGTCAATAGCATAGAAAACTTATCTTGTATATAAACAGTAATTTTAATATTATTGGCTATACTTATTTGTTAATAAATGTATTAGTTATATTGAAATATTAAAACCATTATTCACTATTATAACGTATTCATTCGTACCATTCATTGCACCCCTCACCAGTGGCGCAATCAGGAAATCAGAATTTTTTTTTTTTTTTAAATAAAAATAAAGATTTCGTAATTTTGATTTGTAAACTAAATAATTATTATTTATTCTATAATTATTAATAATTTCATATATTTGCGCATTATCCGCCTCGGGCCATGCTCACCCCACTAGCTAAATCAGAAAAACGGTTTTCCCATAGCCATAGCGAAAAAGGAACGGAACCCTTAGTACAATATATTTTTTTCCTTAAATCCAAATGGCCAGCAAAAACAAAAACTGGCACTCATTCGTGTACACCTTTTAAGTGGAGTTAGGTTGCCAGGAATCCCCTATTGCCTAGTAATAAAGACCTTGGAAACAGTGAAAGATACAAATTGACGACCAATGACTTGATTGTCATTGGTAGTACCTATTGCCACTTGGAATGTAGGTAGCAGCTTATTTATGGCAGAGAAACTTGCAAACACTGAATATGAGATGAGCAGATGGAATATCGATATTCTGGGCCTGAACAAAGTAAGATAACCTGAAACAGGTGACAAATCAGATTTTACGAGAAAATAAATAAAATAGTGTCCTATTAATGGAGATAATATAGGAGCATATAGTCTTGGTACAAAAAATGACAAAGAAGACAGATTGGCGCAGTTCTGCGTAGAAGACGATCTCCTAATCGCCAACACATTTTTAAAACAACCCCCCAAAAACTGTACATAAAGAGGACAAGATTACCATCAAATAGATTTAATTTTACTAGATCCGAAATTTAAGCAGTAGGTATCTAAAATCAGTAAAAACCTAGTCTGGAACAGATATTAATAACACGACAATCCTGTCATAATAGATTATAAACTCAAGAGACTCCTGAGATTCAAAAGAGAAAGAATCTTAAAAAATCTTTCATTGCACAACTGCATACCATAAAGAAGGCGATGGGCTCTGAAAACAGTAGAGAAAATATGCACAGAGAGAGATAAAAGAGAAATTTGGAACAAAAGTAAGTCAAGACCAAGACATTGAACTCACATTAAACGGTATGGATGACACAAGATATCTTGGACCTCATAACAAAAATACGGAAATGTAAGGTACATCGTACAGAATACAAATATATTAACAAAACCATTAGAAAAAAATGTAGAGAGGAGATAGGAAAGTGGATGTCGACAAAATCGCTAGAGATAGAACAACTTCAAACAAAATATAACAACATGCATAAAACAATAAGGAAGTTACGCGTCGATATAGAAGGTCTCGAGCAACACTCTTATGGGACAATAATAATGAATTAATTCTATCCGTAGAAGCCAAGCTTTCGACGTTGATAGACCTCACTTATTACCGTCGATAAACCATAAAATAAATGAAAGAGGTCCAGAAATAATCAGCGATGAAGTTCCTTATGCAATAAAGGAATAGTAGAAGAGAAAAGCTATCGGCCCTGGAGAAATGTACGCGGAAATACTGAAATAAATCCCAGAGGCGAAAGTTTGGACCTAACAGCATCATTACTTCACAGGATAACTTAGGCAAGATAATAATAATAATCATCATCATCATCATCTAGCCTCTATGTCCACTGCTGGACATAGGCCTCCCTCCCCTCTCTCTGCCCACTCCTTTCTGTCTTGAGCCGTCTGGATCCAGTTGGTCGTGATACTCTTTGTATCCTTTGTCCAGCGCGTTGGAGGTCTTCCCCTGCTTCGTTTGTGAGCTCGAGGTCTCCACTCCAGCCTCCTCTTCGTCCACCTTTGGTCTGTCATTAGGGCCAAGTGTCCAGCCCAGTTCCACTTGAGCCTGGCGATACGTGCAATAACGTCTGTGACGCCCGATCTTCGGAGTATTTCTTCGTTTCTGACATGATCTCTCAGTGACACGCTCAGCATATTGATCTTTGCATTTTACGCTGTGCTCTTCTGAGTCTGTTGGCAGATGCGGTGGTCAAGGTTAGTTTCTCGGCTCCATAGGTCATGACCGGCAACACGCACTGATTGAAGACTTTTCGTTTCAAGTATATTGGTAGGTCGCCCTTAAACACGTCTCCGAGTTTTCCAAAAGTTGCCCACGCCAGGTTTGTCCTTCCCTTTAGTTCGCATGTTTGGTTATCTCTGGAAATTCGGTTTTCATGGCCAAGGTATGTAAACTTTTCTACCAATTCTATCATTTTGCCCCCACAATAATATTTCCACTGGGGACTAAGTTTATCATAAATTTTGTTTTAGAGATATTGATATTTAGGCCTACCTTTGCGCACACCTGCTGGAGTTCCCGTAGCATCGTCTCGACGTCCCTCAGATTATCGGCCGTCAGTATGATGTCATCCGCAAAGCGTAAGTTTGTTAGTCTCTTACCGTCTATATTTATGCCTTTTCTCTCCCAGTTGAGCTTCTTGAATGCATATTCTAGGACTGGAGTGAATAGTTTTGGAGACATCGTGTCTCCCTGCCTTACTCCTCAGCCTATTGGGATACGTTCGGTACTCTCGAAAAGCTTTATTATCATGTTCGCGTTTTTGTAGATGTTGTAGATTAACTTTGTATACCGATAATCGACGCGGCATTCTTGTAGTGTTTTCAAAACGTCGTGTGGCTCAACCGTATTGAAGGCTTTGTGGAAGTCTACAAAGACCAGAGCTAGCGGTCTATTGTACTCTATGGACTTCTCAATCAGTACTTTCCCAGCTTGCAGATGATCATTTACTCCAAAACCGGCACGGAAGCCCGCCTGCTGGTAGAAGTCTAGTTTGTTCTCTAGTCTAGTGGTTATTATTGTTGTGAAGAGCTTATATAGGTGATTTAGCAGGCTGATTGGTCTGTAGTTCTTCAGCTCAGTTATATCCCCTTTTTGTGTAGTATTATAATAGTAGCTTTGTGCCATGTCTCTGGTATTATGCTGTTGCTTAAACAGAGGTTAAATAGAGCCTTTATCTTCTTGAGCAAACAAGGACCTCCAATCTTAATTGCATCTGCAACCAGGCAGTCCTCTCCAGGTGCTTTGTGGTTTTTGGTCCTCCTCAAGGCAAATTCGATTTCTTCTAAAGCTATATTTGGTAATTCCTCGGAGCCTTGATTTATAATACCTTTTCCTGATGATAGTATATCCGGTTTTAGGACCACATTTACATTTTTCTCCTTAAAAAAAAGATACTAATGGGCTGGTTAAAATCAACATTTATAACGCTCCCAAAAAATCGAACTCATCAAAATGCGAATGATAAGTCTTATATCCCACGCACTAAAAATTATCCACAACGTTGTACACCAAATGTACAACACTCAGTTTGAATTTCGAAATGGAATGACA
Source organism: Pissodes strobi (assembly GCA_016904865.1). Lineage (NCBI taxonomy): Eukaryota > Metazoa > Arthropoda > Insecta > Coleoptera > Curculionidae > Pissodes > Pissodes strobi. The sequence goes on from MU183959.1 coordinate 188,080, forward strand.
CAAAGGTGTAGAGACATGAACGCCAATGTGTATGCATGTTTCATCGATTATCGCAAAGTGTTCGATTGCGCTAAACACCAAAAGATGATCGAAGTTTTAAGAGCAACAGGAGTCGAGGAGCAGAATCTGCTCATAATAATTGGTATCAAATGGCAGTAGTCAAGGTAGAACAAGCAACATCAGAAGATATATTTATCTCCATTACTGTTTAACCTATACTCCAAAAGCTATATTTAAGAAGGTATTTGATGGAGGTCAAGGCGAAATTAAGATCAACGGAACCTCAAAAGCAATATCAGATATGCTGACGATACCATTATAACAGCAAAAGAGGAACATTGAATACGAACAAAAATTTTGCGGTTGCAATTTTTAATACTTCAAGAGCTTCACGATGAAGTCTACAAAATCTTTGATCTTAAAAAAGCACATAAAAGAAATCTGGACTAGTAAAGTCAGGACGACCATTAATGTTTTAGGGGAATGTAATTTATCTACAGTGATCTACACGGTCCAATATGGTTTGTATAAGATGCGCTAATGAGTACTAACTAAATCATTATGGTATCCGGCTTAAATAAAAGAATAATTCGAGAAAAATACTAGTTAATTAGGAAACTAATCCTTTTTTTATGGATATTTTTATTTTATAAAAATAACACTTGGTAGATGCCTGCCTCGCCTTTGAATATATTTGTTGAAACGGTTTTGAAATTATTTAACGAAATAATTTTAATTTTTAGTTTGAAGTTAACCAAGAAGGTCAAAGACAAATTTCTAGTCAGATTCGAGGACTTGGAACCGACGTAGCTATCGTCTCAAGCATGGTATTCCTTGCCCAATTCGTACTATCAATGTGCATGGGCACCATTGTCAGTTTATCAGGTACCACAACAGCCGTCGTTAGTGTAGCGACTACTTTAGCATTATTTGGAGCCATGGCAGCTACACAAATTATGTATTTGGATCTCTAGATGTGAAAAGGAGTATATAGTGTTTTTGTTTTTTAAATAATGTAAAAATATTTTGGAAAATATTGGACAAAATTATATATAGGCATAATATTTTCAGACGTGTACAGAAACGTATATATATATTATAGATAAATGATAATTCGTATAGCGCAAATGAGAAAATGTATAAAAGGCACACAACTTCATGGCTGGATCTTTCTTAAGTCCTCCGAGTTCAGCATGCAGCTTTCGAAGTACACCTATCTTACCCTATCCAACGCAGGACATGAGTGAACGATTCATCGTCCTCCGTGCACCACTTGTATTCCAGATCTTTTCCCATCCGCAGCAGATGCAGGTGCCCTGTGATGAGCCCTATTCCAATCTTCAAGTCCCCCCCTCTTCAAGCCATGAAAGCCTTTACCCTACAAGATGCTAAATCTCCCAAGAGAAACCCATCCTGCCTCATTCCTGAAGCACTTCGCTATAGATCCTTGACTCACTCATTCATTGCGTTCCTTTAGGATAGCAGTGGTCGTATTGTAGGACACACTTTTTATTAGCGCCAGGTCCAATTAAACGAATTGCGGAATCATGTTGTGCCAGATGATTGGCCTCCTCGTTCTAATAATTTTTGTAACTTTAAATTTTTTTCATTCTTCTTCATAATTCTGGTCCAAAGTGGAAAAAAATTGTGGAAGTTCTGGTGCACTTTAATATATAATTTTTCCATTGTCAAATGCAGTTTTCTATATGTTGCATAATGTGTCGAGCATATTGTGTACAGGGTCATTCCTTATATTTAGACAGCACTTAGCGCAGTTATTATATGAGGTGGATAAAAACTTTAAATATAAAAGTTGTAGGGATTGTCCTAAATCGCCAAAGTTGATGAAAAACACAAACATCGTAAATTTTTAGTGGAACACCCTACATATTAAAACCAAAATTAATAGATCTTTTTTGTTCTGAATTCAAAAATATAAAATGTGTTGACATTTGGTTTAGCCGTTTTCGACATATTTGAATTTTAAAAACTATAGAAAATATCGGCGCGGCGGCCACATTGAACACTTGTGAATTTTTATAAATTATTTTATAAAAATATGTTATAAATATAGTAATAATATGTCAATTCTAACTGCAATTTAACTAAAGAAAATAATCACGTTTTTAAAATGCAAATTTTTCGAAAACGGCAAAATCGAATATCAACAAACATCTTATATATTTTTGAATTCAGAAAAAAAAATCTATTAATTTTTGTTTTAATATACAGGGTGTTCCGTTAAATATTTACAGTGTTTGTGTTTTTTTATCAATTTTGCGATATCCCTGTATTTTATAGAACATTTTCTGGCGACTTAGGATGATCCCTACAATTTTTGTGTTTAAAATGTTTTTCCACCTCGTATAATAACCGCGCTAGGCGCTATCTAAATATAAGGAATGACCCTGTACATGGCAGCTAATTAGATGGGTTAGTTTATAATATTAAGAGAGTTTCGAATTTTCATTTGCTTTAAATTTCATAATTATTGTAAAATCCCAGTAAGGTTAAGAGGATCTAATGATTGTTTTTAAAGTAATAATTAGTACATTTAAAGTAATTATAATAGTGACATATCTAAAATTAAACATCGTTTTGTTCCATTGTAGACTTATTTAGAATCTTATTAATTAAACAAAAACGTGAAGAAAATTATGGCTTTTTGATTTTGATATCAATGGTAATTTGGTGTTCCACGGTTAGTGTTTGAAAAACTAAGCAAAAAACAGCCTTTGCAATGCGAGTCAGGTAAAATTATTGGTCAGATGTAATTAATTTTTTGCCGTTGATATGAATAGCGTCAATAAGAAGTATTTCCTTTGTGAAGATGCCTACCTAATATTGAAACGTAATACTGCCACGCACAACACTATACCAAGACATTGGGTCTTATTTCTTGGATGCTGACCAAGCAAACAGGCGCAATGAAAACTTGTCCAACAGCAGCAATCGAGGCAATCGTAGACCTCTGCCCGTTGTTGTAGAGGGAGCAGCTAGACAAGTAATGACTACAATCACAAGAGAGGGAGTGGGCGAGAGAGGATGGCTTAGAAAGAGTGAATTAATTTCCTGAGAAAGCATATACCACTTCTTGGGCTCACCAAGGACGATAAAGTCAAAAGATACAATTTTAAAAATGACTTCACGGTCGTGATAAGAAGTAGAGAAGAATGCAAGAAAAACACCCCTTGCATTTTCACATTGCAGCAAAGTCCATAAAATAGTATACAGACGGGTCAAGAAATGAACAGGGGACCGGAGCCGGAGTATTTGGGCCTGGAACCAAATTCTCCGAAGCAATGGCAAACACCCAGACATATTCCAGTTGGAAATTAACACCATCAGAAGCTGTGTGCAGTTCAACCTCGATAGAAAGTATAGAAAGAAAGGTCAACTTCTCAGACAGTCAAGCAGCAATCAGAGCGCTAAGCTCACCAACAATCAGCTCCAGAATAGTATGGGAATGCCTGATAGGCTAAGCGAAATAAGCAAGAATAACAAATTATACCTTCAATGGAGACTAGGACACGCTGGAATAGAAGGAAACAAAATATCAGTCCAATTGGCAAAAGTAGGAGCAGCACAAACTCCGCTTTTAGGGCCGGAACTTTTCTGTGGCATAAGGATGCACACGTACAAGGAAGAATTCAGGTAAGTGGAGCGAACCAAATAGATCAGTCTATGGGAACCTCTTCTAGGGTAAAGGCATTCAAAGAAGGTTCTAGAGCCCCCTCACCCAGGAAGATCAAAAACCTTATAACACTGAGTAATAACAAACACCGGCTTTCTTACTGCCGGTTGAGAAGGCACTTGGAGAGAATACAAATTGAAAACGAGGACAGTTGCCAATTCTGTGGGAAGAAGGAGGAAACCTCGGAGCACCTTCACATGGGGTGCGAGGCGGTCGCGAATAGGCGAATGGCCTGCTTCGGGTGCTGCGTTGTCGAAGAGGAGGAACATCCATTCAGACTACGTGCTTTTATCAAAGCACTGAAGCTGGATGAAGTACTCTGATTGAGAATCACGAAGGGCGGCACAATACAGGTTGCAGTGTACTAATACCTCCCAAGATCATTCATTGAAGCATGTTCAGAGTATATGTGAAAAGGCTTTGAGAAAGTTGGAATGCATAAAACGTAGCCCCTCTAAATTTAATAATATCTTTGCTTTGAAAACCCTCTATGAAACATTTATCCGATTACATTTAGAGAATTATACTACAATTTGGAATCCGTAATAGAGCTTATACAAAATCAAATAGAAAGAGTTCAGCAGGAGAAATTTTTGAAATACGTTGCATTTAAACGAGGTCTGCTTCTTAATGACTGAGACTATTCTGCATTACAATCTGAGCCATCTATCTATTCAATTATTGCAAATCAGAAGAAGGAATTACAATTTTATTCTCTCTCACAAAATAATAATTGTTACCTTATTTTATTTTACTCTAGTGTTAATATTTTAGAATTGTAACACCCGTTTATCATTTATTGAACAAAAAATTGGAATGGGCTTTGTACCGTTAATAAATAAATAAAATGTAAGAAGAGGCGATCGAATGGATGAACATAAATGTTTTGTAAAGATTCGCTTGAAAGCAGACAGTCATGAGTATCTCAGGAATCATAGAGCCGCACTTTAAGTTAACGATTTCTTTTTCTCATGACTAATTAAGATAGCTTAAATATCGGTTGTTATGTGCAATTTAGATGGCGCCAAAAATATCTTAATTTTTCGATTAAGCATGGCATGCAATTTATTAGAAATTACCCATAATATAGTCACGTGATATAAACGGTTGAGCCTAATACCAACAGCCCATAAATTTTTAAACTCAGGTAAATATTATGTTCTAAAGCGTTTTTATATTCGCAATTATCATTAACTTCATCTGATGACTTATGCTGATGGTTGGAATTCAGATGAATCCCTACAACAACTTTAGAATTTATAGGAGCTGTCTAAATATATGGTTTAACTCTGCACCTATTTAAAATGAAGTAATCTGGAAAATTATGCACTATAAAAAATGTATGCTTACATGCTAGATTCACTGACCATCATAGACGCATTCTGGAAGAGGTTCTTGTTCGAATGGGGTGCAAATTTTAATGATGATGTCGGATCCGGCCCAGGCAACAGCAGATTTCACATTTTTCTTTTCCGACCTAATCATCACTTAAACCACGCACTTCACTTTGAAGTCCTCCTAGTTATCAACAGTCTTAGTTTTTGTGAGTTGGGAAATGACGCGGCCGTCACACTTTTTACTGTATAGAAGAATATTGACCGATTACTACTGCAAACTCTTCAATTTTCTACCACATCTGTTGTAATATGTCTCTACCAATCTTATAGTAGGGAATCAACAATCAAATGTCAAGTTGCTAAAGTAATAATTTATAAACAATTCCTGAAAGTATTGTATTTGCCGTTTATAAAATGTTAATGTGTTTTTATTAGGTAATACGAGTTGTTGTTATTAAACTAATAATAAACTTGATTAACAGAAGAAGGTCTTTTTTTCGTAGCGATTTAGAACCCATGTAATTTTACCGTACTTAAACCAGTGTGGTAAGTAACTAGTTGGCGCATAGTTATAGATAAATTTAGTTACCCCGAAATGTAATCGTTTTACTTCCACTATTCTCTTATATCTGTCAAATTAGCATTTTCGATAAAAAAAAATAGCGAAACTGCCAATTTATTTTAAATTTTAAAACTCAAAAGAGCTATTTTCACAAAATTTGATATAAAGGTGGTAGCTGAACATGCCGAATTAAAAAAAACTCTCGAAAACATTGCTAAATATGCCGAACATTTATATTTTATAAGAAAGGCCTCATTTATTGCTACTACAGTAGTTGTTTGCTGATGTTGGCTATAGTAAAACCACAGCTTATTCAATAACCAGCTATTCATCTCTATCGAAATCGGAAAGTTGGATTGTCGGGCACTACGCATCCTGACAGTGCCCTTAGCGGTTCAGTTTCACGGTCTCGTGATTTTTCAGGCAATGTAATGACACGAAACGAACTGAATTTAAAATGAATATTCCCTTCAAAATCCACGACAAATTCGATCGAAACTACGGCTATTGCCCTAAAATGACCGGATATTTCGGATTTTCATAAAATTTTGCCATTTAAAATCGTTTTCAAACGGATTTTAGACGATAAAACATCGTATTTTAAATTAAACGAACTGTCAAAGGTTTTATTCGGATGCCCAGACGTTTAGAAAAATATTAACTCATGGCCCTCTTCTAAAATTTTCACTTGACTTTCCCAAATCAAGGGATGCCGCCGCAAGATGAGTAGCTGGTTATTGAATAAGCTGTGGTAAAACTCTACAAAATATTATGTTTTTGAAGCGAAAACCTCGTTTGGCGCATTCGGAACATTTTTTCCTGGGTAGGAAATAAGGCTAGCATTTTTCACGAAAACGGCTGCTAGTGGAAGTTTGAGATTTGGGACGTTTTTAGGTAACACTTTGAGATGCGCCGACGCCGACGCGACGGGCAGCTAGTTATGGCGATCCGATATTCCGTTTCCGAGTTACGCCCGGTCCTACGTGAGCGATTTGCAGCGAACGCGAACGCGAATCTGTGGCGATGCCGTGCGACTATATTAACTTTTCGTACGGCATCGCCAGCGCTTCGCGTTCGCGTCGACTGTAAATCGCTCACCTAGGACACAGCATTATTAATTACGTCAAAAATGTGCGATTTTTTAAAATTTTATTTCGATATAGGATAATTGTAAAAAATTTTGATAACATTTTCTGGGTATTCTTTTGGGCGGTCATTTTAATCCTGTTAAGAGTCGGAAAAGAGTCAGTATTTTTTGGGCGTGTATATTTTTTGAAAAAGGGGGAATCGTTATGGCGCCGAAAAGTCGCGATGATCGAAAAAACCAAGACGTCATCAGTTAGCCAGAGATTTTGAAGGAAAAAAACTCTTTAAATGCTTCTTTGTTCGGGAATATAGAATTTTAAACATTTAAATTGTATCATCTTAAGTGTATAATGCTTCTTTGTTCGGGAATATAGACTTTAAAGCATTTGAATTGTAATAGATGCTTTATTGTCAAAAAATTTTCCAATTTGTAGACAAAGCTAGATTACAAAATATTCAAAACACATAAAAACACAAATAGAAATATACAATAAAAATAAAAACCTAACTATACAAAACTTGATACAATTGTGCAAATTGTACGAGGTCAAAATATTATTTAAAATGTTAAATATCAAGAGCTAGAGTACAAAACATACAAAACATATAAAAAAAACATATAAAAACACAAATAGAAATATACAATAAAAAGAAAAAAAAACCTAACTATACAAAACTATACAATTGTACAAATTGTACGTGGTCAAAATATGTAAAATATTAAATATCAAAATATTTAACATCAAATCCTAAACACTAAACACCAAGCATTAAACATGAAATCATTAAACCAGTGTGTAAGATGCTCAAAATTAAGTATTAATTAAAAAAAGTCGTTGACTGCGTATAAGGCTCCCTCCAGTAAGTATAATCTCAGAGCTCTGCGAAATGCGGGAAAGGATGTTATTGACTTCAGTTCAAATGGTAGATTATTGTGCATTTTTTTTTACATTGTACAATATAGAGCTTTTAACTAACTCTGAGCGTGGGGTTGGCAGACAAAGATCATGATCCGTATTCCTAAGTGGATAGTTGTGAAATGGTCTATCTGGAATGGCAGATACGTGCTTGCGGATTAAGCAAACCGATTCAAATATGAATAAGGAAGGAAGAGTTAATATTTTAAATCTTTTAAAGAAATCCTGGCAGTGAGTTCTACTGTTTAGTCCCAGTGAATATCGAACAGCTCTCTTTTGTAGTTTGAAAATACGCTCAAATTTAGTCGCACAACACGTACCCCAGAATGGAAGGGCGTATCGGAGGTGCGACTCAAAAAGGGCATAATAGACTGTTCTAGCAGTTGACATGCTAAGTTCCCTGGAAACAGTTCTTAACGCAAAACAGGCAGAACTTAATTTTTTTGATAAGACATCGATGTGCATCAATGGCTGTCCACAACAAGCCCCAAAAATTTCACAGATTCAACGACGTCGATAGTGGTGTTATTAAGTACAAAAGATTGCAACGTACTTTCATATGACAAAACTTTAGTTTTAGAAACGTTGAGGCACAGGAGATTAGAATCACACCATGATTTAATGGTGATTAAGTCACTAGATACAGTTCTATGAAGCGCCGTAATATCCGGATTGCTCCAAGTGAAACTAGTATCGTCCGCAAAGAGACAAACTTTACCGCTAATGTCCAGACAAGCAATGTCGTTGATAAACAGCAGAAACAAAATGGGGCCTAATACGAATCCTGGGGTACTCCACAATCTATTGGCCTGCAAGAAGACATCGACGTATCAACCCTCACAAGCTGATGACTTATGTTGTTAAGATACGACTTAAACCATTCGAGAGGCACTCCTCTGAATCTGTAGTACTACAATTTGTTAATTAAGATATTATGATTTAAACAATCGAAAGCTTTAGAGAAATCACAGAAAATGGTTGCTGTAGAGTGATGGTTGTTCAGGTTGGAGTATACGTAATTAAAGAGGGAAAACATAGCATCATTTGTGCATTTGTTACTTAAAAATCCAAATTGATGGGTAGTAAGTATTTTATATTTAGAGAGAAAAGATAGAAGCCTTTTTTTAACCAATCTTTCAATGATCTTTGATAATGTGGGAAGTAGTGCAATTGGGCGATAGTTCGAAGCTTGGTCTTTATCTCCTCCTTTATGCAAAGGAACAATTATTGCCGTCTTAAGACAGTTTGGAAAAACCCCATTTTGGAATGACTTGTTAATTAAAGCAGTAAGATGGTTTAATGTGCATCAGTCCCAGATGAGGATTTGTTTTTAATGTCTTTAATTGTGCTGCGAAGCTCAGCAAATGCTACAGGCGTAAAGAAGAAACTGTGTAAATTCACATTAGCATTAGAGAGATATGAAAGTGGATCATGAGAAGGAGTTATGGTGTTCATTAAATCTTTAGCCACATTTACAAAGTAATTGTTTAGGTTCTCAGGTGAATTAGCGATAGTGCCAGACGAAGAAGCCTTATTCCTTTCACAATAGACCATGATTCTTTAGCAACGTTACCGGAATTAGCCAGCCTCTCATTATAATAAATGTCCTTGGCAGCTTTTAGAGTTTTATGATAGACTTTCCTGTAAAGTTTCACGTAATCATGGAAGAAGACGCTGTCCGAGTATATTTTTAAGTGAGATAATGAACGCATGTTCTTTGCAGATGTGCGTAAGCCTTTAGTTGACCAGGGGTTATGTTTTTTAATTTTGATAGGCCTAAGCGGAAAGGATTCGAACGCCAGAGTAGATAAAGTTTTTATAAATCTAGAAAATTCGGTATCGATATCATCAGAGGGGACAACCCAGTCAGTTGTTAGACATAGGTGCTTGAAATTTAGAAAATTTTGGTCCGAAAATATACGGCATAATTTGCGTGAAGCAATTTTGCATTTGGATTTTACCGAAAATTCTGTTAATACTGCCTCATGATCAGAGAAACCCGAGTTAAGAACAGCACAGTCAACGAATTCTGGATCAAAAGATGACACGACATAGTCTATAGTACTAGAACTAGTTTTAGTTATTCTAGTTGGTGAGTTAATATGCATGATTATACCAAAAGAGTCGAAAATGGACCGAAGGGATTCTTGAGCAGCACACACACTGGAAAAGTCAACATTAAGGTCGCCACACAAAATTAATTTGCTTCTTAAAGGCAGGGATTCAAGCAAGCTCAGTAATCTTTGACTGAATGTATGCATGTCAGCGTCAGGTGTTCTGTAAATACAAACAAGATAGAGGTCGTAAGCGTTATGATAGACGATAGAAAATTCAAATACTTTCTCACACAATAAATTGTCGAACTTAGCTACTGCCGAAAAGTCTTGTTAGTAGACGTTATCATAGTACCTCCATGAGATAAATTACTTCTATTAAATCTAGTTACTGTAGTATAATTTTTGACAAACACAGGTTCATCAACATTTAACCAATGTTCAGTTATGGCAATGATTTCTGGAAAATTAAGCTCTTCTAGCAACAGAAACAATTCATCTGTTTTGTGTCTTAAGGACTGAATATTAATAAGAAAAACACTAAGCTTGCCATCATCCAATTATCTTAAGTGTATAAAGATACATAAAATACTTTATACTTTAAAATTTGTGCTCAGTGATGTATTTTCCGAATATTTCCAAACGTGGTTGAGCAAGAACCTAAGCATTTAAATTATATTGCCGTAACCTAACCTAACCCAACACTCATTTATTTGTAAACGTGTTTTGTCATCTTATCTGTGTAAAGCTACATAAAATAGGCTTTACAATTTATTTTTCTTTGATGATGTATTTTCCGCATATTTCAAAAAGTTGATGGGGAAGGACCTAAGCATTTAAATTGTAGTGCCTTAACACAACCTAACCCAACGCGCACTGATTTGTAAATGTGTTTTATCATCTTATCTGTAGGAAGTTTTCTTACAATATGCTTTAAAATTTGTCTTTAATGGTGTATTTTCCGCATATTTCAAAAAGTAGATGATCAAAGATCTAATTTAAATTTTATTGCCGTAACCCAAGCTAACCCAACACGTACTTATTTGTAAATGCGTGTTTTTATCTTTATAGAGCCACATAAAATAGGCTTTAAAATTCGTATTCAATGATATATTTTCCGCATATTTCAAAGAATGGATGAGTCGTGCTTAGGTGGTTAGTTATTTAAAAAAATGTAAAATGTTCTTTAATCATGATCACTATCAAACTTTTAGTATTTTCCGCATATTTCAAAAAGTGGATGAGCAAGAGCATTTAAAGAGTATTGCCATAACCCAACCTAGTGCAACACGTACTTATTTGCAAATGTGCTTTGTCATCTTATGTGTATAAATCTACATAAAATAGGCTTTATTTTTTTTCCGTATACTTCGAAAAACGCGGATGAGCAAGGACCTAAGCATTTAAATTGTATTGCCGTAACCCAACCTAACCCAACGCGTACTTATTTGTAAATGTGTTTTGCCATCTTATCTGTATAAAGCTAGATAAAATGGGCGACGAAATTTTCCAGTTGAAAATTGACCATTTACCAAGTTTGACAGCTTATAAAATCTAAACGGCTAAAGATAGAACAAAATAGTTTGCACTTTACTATATTGGTTTTTCATAAGCTATCGTATGACACTAACTTTAGATTTAACCAAAGGTTAAAAAATCCCAGATAAATTTAACCTCTGGTTAAATATAAAGTTAATGTCATGCGATAGCTTATGAAAAACCAATATAGGAAAGTGCAAAACGTTTTGTTCTATCTTCTATCTTAAACCGTTTAGATTTTGCAAGCTGTCACACTTGGTAAATGGTCGATTTTCAGCTGTCAATATTTCAAAGACCGTTAGAGACAGGTATAGGATATGCTACATAGAAAATGTTTAGAATTTGAAGGACAATCCTAATATCAAATAAAAAGATAGGATATCAATTTGAAATAAGAAAATTGTACCACGCCCAGACTTTTGGAAACATCCTGTATATGTGAAAGCAGATTCTTTCAAAACTTCGTTTTCAACCATAAAACTTTTATTTGGGATACTTTTTTACAAAATGTCAAATTATAAAAGTTAGAGGAGCGGGGCATTTATAATCAATAACCCTGTACAGAGTAATCCAAATAAGACTTTAAATACCTTATATATCAGGTTAGTGTCAAAACTGTTATACCTAACTGTATAAAGACATCATAATTTGTAAAGTAGCTTTCTGTACGGTTTTTGACGTAAATCGTCATCGAGTGACCAGCTCTTCTACACGAAAATTATTTTTCAAAAAAAAATATATATAGCCTTTATTTTATTGACTCATAAAATCGATGTTTTTACATTTTCCTTCTAAAGTTCATTTTCCCGATAATTTCGAAACAAAGAGGCATTTAGAGAGTTTTTCTGCTAGAATTCCCCTACCGAATTTTCGTCTTAGTTTTTCGATGCGCGCAATTTTATCGGCGTTAAAACGACTAAAAATGATCCCCTTTTTCAAAAATATACACTCTCAAAAAAATAATCGCCAATTTCAGTATGGTTCGGAAGACAATCATAAAGAATATGTTGAATTTTATTATAAAAATTTATTTTTTTTTCGACAGTTATCATGCATTATAGTAAAACTTTGAATAATCGCACAAAATTTGACGTAATAACTCGGAACGCCAAAAACAGTTGACCCTCGGCGGCTCTTAAGTGTTGCCTAAAAACGTGCCAAATCCCAAATTTCCACTTTGAGCCGTTTTCGAGAAAATTACTAAATATCTAAAAATTACCCGAATGAGCGGTAAATAGTCGAACGTAGACAGCTTTGAGCATTACATGCGTAAACAGTTTTGAGGGTTACATGCTTTTGCGTAGATAGCTAAGTCGTACTCACTACTTAGGAAAAGGTGTGCCGAACACGCCATAAGAAGTGTTCATTTATTTTTTTTAGCTGCCAACCGATTTTTTTTGGAAACTCGCCGTATTTTCTCAGCAGATCAAAGGAAAATGTCTAACTTTAACTTAGTTATGTTTATGAGTTAGGACTATTTCGCCAGATCCATGTAGGGAGACACCTCTAAACATATAGCTAGAAAAAATATGGGACACCACTGCTTGTTACAACTTTAAAAATCAGCCTTTAAAACTATATAATTGTCTTTTTCAAGAAAATAATTAGATAACTGCTTTACTTACGCTCAAGGTCCTGCATGACACTAAATTAAAACTGATCTGATTTTTCAAAACTTAATAGGACGTGTGCTTCGTAAAACTAAAGACGACACAAGAAACTAATATTGTCTAGTTTTATAAAATTGTAATATATTCCAAAAATTTATCACATTTTTAAAGATGCAGTGACGTGCTGATTATATTCCTATATTTTGCCACTGGCAAAATAAACGAAACCTATTATTCTAAAAAAAAGCAGATTTTTAATAAAAATCGGTTAACGTGCTTCAAAAATAGCATTTATAAATATATATCAGTGCGCATGTTTAAATGAATTTTTTGTCATAGAATTTCCAAACACCACGAATGTTTGTTTTTATTTATGAACTTTACAAATAGTATAATTTTCTTCTTTTACTTTAAAATGTCGAGTTTCAAAATAGGTCCAATAATTGTTACTTCTTTTTCATTTGTACAGCTTATTTTATATTATTTGATTTTTAATGACTTGTCTGTTATATACCATGTGTCTCGTTGAGACTATCGACCCGTTGTACCTCGAAAACTATTTGTCCTGCAGCAAAAAAGTATTCTGAACTAAATAGGCTTAATAAAATGCAATAAAAGTATTTTCGAGCTTCTATAAATGGCCGCAAGCGAACGCATTCTTATAACCATAGAAATAGAGTCCTATTTCTATGCTTATAACAAAATTAATAAGAAGCAATTTCTTTGGAAAATCGTATATAAAAGTGGATGATATTTTTACGATTTTAACATCTTTTTCTGATGGTCTAGAACCTTTAAAATTTGAGGAGGGGAAGAAGAAAGAAAAAGACTTAAATTACATTTAGTGAAATTATTACTGACACTAGCTGTCACTTAACAGATCTTGGGCGAATATCTTATTCAGGTAGCGTAAAAGATAATGGCACTAGAAAAGAAAGCCACCACAACAAGATAGAACAATGTAACAGATAAACAAACGTTGATATCAAATTACTTCGCCGAATAAATATATAACATATTATGAGCTCCGTATATTATTTTGAGATTAAATTATTTGATCATCAGTTTAATTGAATGGCAATCAAAATAGTTTTGTAAGCAAAATGAATGAATTAACAACAAAATAGATATAGCCGAGCCGAAATTTAAGCAGGGATTATATTATTCGATCATTAGATTAAATTATTTGATGATCAGATCAATCTAATGGCAATCAAATTTTTTTTGTAAGCACAATGAATGAGCGAACAACAAAATAGATACAGCCGAGCCGAAATTTAAGCAGAGATTATATTATTCGATCAGCAGATTAAATTATTAATTTGATCATCAGTTTAATGGAATTGCAAAATATTTTTATAAGGATGAAGAAGCAGTAAAATAGATATGACAACAGATGAGTGAAAAAATGTTAAATATGGAAGTTTTGTATTAAATTGACTTAGTTTGCTAACCTAATTTTACTGCTCGATTATTCTTTTTACCACCAAAATGTTGAATATTTTGCAGATCCATTAAATACAAGCCTATTATTTTATTATGATCCTACATTTTTCTGAGCTTTCTGTGCTTGTTTCAAAATTATTTTGCGTGTATAGAGTATATGTCTGTATTTTGGATTTCCACAATGCGTAAATACAAAATTTATAGAACCTTAGCTTAAATAATTGAAAGATTAATCATTTTGATCTAAGAGCAAAATGTGAGGAAATTTTTTTTTTGTAAAAATTATTTTTTAGGTCTCTGAAAAATATTAAGTTGATTTGGTTGATAACTGAGTTTCTTTTTGCCACCAAAATAATATAGTATATTATTTTAAAATATGCTCTTTTTTCTTCAAATGTCGACAAATTAATGCAAAAACATCTCTTTTTAATAGTAATAATATCTAGTTATTATTAAAGATAAGTGGGTTCGCAAGGCGGCTTTGACCGGTGTCGGTGAATAGGCACAGGTTGTTGCTATAGTAATGTAACATAAAGCTGTCAGTGAATACTGTCAACAATAATTATTTTTTTAAGATTGCGTCTCCGATTGCGATTTAATTCCATATTGATAAGCAGTTATTGAATAAGTTCGATTAAATAATAACCAATTTGTTCCTAAATTAGTGATTTTTAGAAATGCAGTCACAAATTGAGTGATAAATACAAATAGTAGTGTAATAAATCTTGAGTTGTTGACGCTTATTTTATTGTCTGTTTGTATTGTCTCTACGTTGCTATGACAACACTTTTACCTCCGCCGGCGGAAAAGTGAAAAGTAAAGCTCCGGTGGAGGAAAAACGAAACTTTACGGCCGCCTACACAGTCGAGTAATGACGGATTTACTGACGTTTGAAGAAAAAATATTTTGCTGAACCATTAACTACAAGCTTATTATTTTATTATGCTCCTACATTTTTTCTGAGCTTTCTGTTTTTGGTTCAAAATTATTTTGCATGTACGAGAGAATGGTTGTATTTTGGACTTCAACAACTCTTCTTTATATATATAAAATTATACATTCAAAGTTATAGATCTTCAACGTAAATTATTTAAGGATAAATAATAATTTTGATTTTTGAGCAAAATGTGAGAAAAGATTTCTAACGTTTAAAAGGATTACTCAATTGCAAGAATGTATCAACAAATTAGGAAACGAATAAAAAAATCCTGTATTGACTTATTGACTAAACTTGAATACTTGAAAAAGTTTTTTTTTTGTAAAAATTATTTCAGGTCTATGAAAATATATTAATTGGGATTAAATTATTCGATCATCAGATTAAAATATTTGATCATTAGTTTAATGGAATGGCAATTAAAATATTTTTATGAGGTAAACAGATGAACGAGGCAGCAAAATATATAGGACAATAGCCGAGTGAAAACATGTCAAAAATTAAAGCTTTTGATTAGTTACAGTTAGTTTGCAGATCTAATTCTGTTGCTAGATTATTCTTTTTGCCACCAAAATATCGATTATTTTACTGACCTATTAAATACAAGCCTATTATTTTAACATTATTTTAATTTTTTTCTGAACTTTCTGTGATTTTTTAAAAATTATTTTGAATATACAGTGTGAATGGCTGTATTTAAGACTACCAGAATTCTTCGAGAACGAAAATTCGGATATACAAAATTTATAGAGTTTCAATTTAAATTCCTTAAATATAAATAATTTTGATCTTAGAGCAAAATATGAAGAAATATTGTTGAAATTTGAAAGGATTAATCAATTGCAAGAATGTATCAACAAATCAGGAAACGTATAAAAAATCCTGTATTTGCTAAACTTGAATACTTGAAAAAGTGTTTTTGTGATGGTGTGAAAAATGTTAAGATTAATTGGTTGATTTCTTTCTAAAATTTTTTATTTCACAAATTTTTAAAATTTTAAGCAATACTGTCTCCTAAAATTTGGCTCTATAATTAATATCAAAGCTACTTATCGCTTTAAGTATTTTTTAACGTTTTTGAGCACGCTCTACCAATTGTTTTAAATTTGTTAATTCCAATATTATTTTTATAAAGCAAAAATTTTATAAACAATATAATTTATTACGCAAAATGATAAATGAATCCATTTTACCTCTAACTTGTCTTAGGATATTTCATTAAGGCATACAGTATTTTTTCATCCTATTCCGAAAGGCTTAAAAATCTTAAAATGTATTTTAAGTAGCATCTAACATGTTTTTTAAATTACTTCCCTGAATAAACAAATGACATTTCATGAGCTTTATATATTATTTTGCACTTAAATTATTCGGTCATCAGATTATAATTATTTATCAGTTTAATCGAAAGGCAATCAAAATGTTTTTGCATGCAAAATGCGTGAACGAGCAACAAAATATATATAACAGTGTCGAAATTTAAGCAGCGATTAAATTATTGTATCTTAAAACTGAACTTTTGATGTTGATTTGATCATCAGATTATTGGAATATGAATAGCAATTAAAATATTTTTATAAATAAAATGGATGAAGAAGCAGCAAAATAGATAGGACAACAGCCAAGTGCAAAAATGATAAATCTGACATTTTTTTATTAGTTTGAGTTCGTTTGCTGACCAAATTTTGCTGCTCGATTATTCTTTTTGCCACCAAAATATCGAATATTTTGCTAATCCATTAAATTACAAGCCGATTATTTTATTATTTTTCAAACATTTTTTTCTGAGATTTCTGCGTTTGTTTTAAAATTACTT
Source organism: Pissodes strobi (assembly GCA_016904865.1). Taxonomy (NCBI): domain Eukaryota; kingdom Metazoa; phylum Arthropoda; class Insecta; order Coleoptera; family Curculionidae; genus Pissodes; species Pissodes strobi. The sequence continues at coordinate 205,078 of MU183959.1, forward strand.
TGCATGTATAGAATCAATGGTTGGATGTTATACTTCCACAATTCGTCGGGAACGAAAATTCGTATATATTTTAGTACATTATTTTATTATAATCCTACATTTTTCTGAGCTTTCTGTGTTTGTTTGCAAATTATTTTGCATGTATAGAGTGCATGGTTGTATTTTGAACATTTACAATTCCTCGAGAACGAAAATTCGTATATTCAAAATTTATAGAGCTTCAACTTAAATTATTTAAGAATAAATAAACTTGATCCTAGAACAAAATGGGAGGAAATATCGCTGATATTTGAAAGGATTGGTCAATTGCAAGAATTCATTAATAAATTCGGAAACGTATAAAAACTCCAGTATTAATTAAACTTGAATACTTTAAAACGTTTTTTTTTGTGGAAAAATTATTATATCTGGTCTGTGAAAAATGTATTTTTTCGAGATTAAATTATTCAATCATCGATTAAATTGTTTGATCATCAGTTTAATGGAATTGCAATTAAAATATTTTTATAAAATGGACAAAGAAGCACAAAAACAAATAGGACAAAAGCTGAGTGAAAAAATGTTAAATATGAAAAGTTTGGATTAGTTTCAGTTGTTTGCTGTTCTAATTGTGTTGCTCGATTATTCTTTTTACTACCAGAATATTTTTCAGATCCATTAAATACAAGCCTGTTATAATTTATTATAATCTTTTTTTTTCTGAGCTTTCTGTGTTTGTTTCAAAATTATTTTGCATGTCAATGGTTGTGTTTTATACCTACTTCCACAATTCTTCGAGAACGAAAATTCGTATATACAAAATTTATAAAGCTTCAAGTTTTGGATTAGTTTGAGTTATTTTACTATGTAATTTTGCTTCTCGATTATTGCCAACAAAATATTGAATATTTGGCTTGTCAATTAAATCCAAGCTTATTATTTTATTATGATCCCACATTTTTTCTGAGCTTCGTTTCAATATTATTTATCATGTAGAGAGTGAATAGTTATATTTTGGACTTCCACAAGAAGATCAAAAATTCGTATATATAAAATTTATAGAGCTTTAATCTAAATTATTTAAGGGTAAATAATTTTAATCTTAGAGCAAAATGGTAGGAAATATTGTTGAGAATTGTTAGGATTAGTCAATTGCAAGAATGCATCAACAAATTAGGGAATGTATAAAAAAAATCCTGCATTGGCTAAACTTGAATACCATAAAACGTTTTTTTTTTGTAAAAATTATTTTTTTGAGGTGTGTGAAATATATTAAGATTATTTGGTTGACGCGTGACTTTCTTTTAAAAATTTTGCATTTCGCAATTTTTTCAAATTGTAAGTGATTCTCATAACATTTTGCGGTAAAATTAATATCAAGGCTATTCATCGCTTTCAGTTTTTCTTCCTTAGTCTTGAACTACCTGTTTCACCTTTGATAATTCGGACATTATTTTTATAAAGCAAACCTTTATAAATAATGTATTACTCAAAATCAAAAGTTAATTCATTTTACTTGTTATTTATCTTAAAACATGCAGTATTGTGACATCCTATTAAAAATCATAAAATGTATGTATAAACTTAGTATTAATATAGTTAGGTTATAACATCATTAAAATCGGTTTAAACGTAACAAAGCGGCTTAATTGGGAATTTAATTAAGAAAAAAAAACGATTGTTGGCCACTTAATAGGATTTGTTGATAATTGTGTCATCTAAATTTGTGATAAAAATAATGATTTAATTCGCAATAGAACAGTTAATAAAGATAATGCCATGAAAGTCCTTAAAAATTGCACTGTATATAGAGCTTCTCTTCCGAGTAATTCCCAGAACAAAATACTAAAAAGGTGTGTTAATAATCAATAAAAATATTTTTCTAATCCACTGATGATATTAAATAATTAATAGTGCCTTGCAAATAATAGAGTCACATAAAAAAATCCAGGATCACATCACTTTATACTTTTTTCGCGTGCGTCTTGAACGTCAGGGCGACCTAGGAAACACAACAGCACTAAAACTAATGAAAGTTTGAGGAACACTGATGGCTCGATAAAATTAATTAGTACGCTATGATAACAGACAAATTGACCGACGAATAAAATTCATTAAAACGAGACAAATCAAAATAGATCGACGGGTGTCCAGTGCATCGTTTTAATCGTGACTAAAAACAGGGAAAATATTGTACTTTTCTGGCTCAATTTGCTATGCAAAAAAACTAAGGCCGGGATAGGCTAAAAATAATATTTTCACACAAACATGCGAGGCTCTAACCGGTTTGAGCCAGCCAGTGCTGTTTGATGCATATAGGAAAAGTTTGCTTGACAATGTTCCAAAAGCATTTATACGGCTTGAATTTTATGTATTTATTTGTTGATACAAGGTGGGCTAGCTGATATATACAGCGTGTTTAAAAAATACACGACAATATATTAACCTAACAACCAAGAGGTCTAGGTCTAGGAAAGCGTAGTTTTCACTTGTCGATAAATAAAAAAAATTCAAATAGGCACAATAGTCTCAACTTTTTATAGTGGCTTAAGCCAGCGGTAAAAAGCAGCTTGGAGCACCTGGATATAGCGTTAGAAAATAAAATATATCCAAATAAAGAAAAATTCGGTGAGGTGTGCTTAAGACAGAAGTGAAAATTTCAACAAACTGATATCAAAAATTAAATAAAATGAAAGCGAATATAAGACCCAGATCGACATAATACATCTTCAATATAAATTTGATAGTTAGTTAGATGATTATTCAGTTTAATGTATTGTATAAACTAACAAGGTGTACATACAAAAGGGCAATCCAAATAAGATTTTTAATGGTTTATTTCGCTTGTTAGGGTCAAAACTCGATATGGCGGAATGTTTAAATTCTACTAGCTCACCCCATATAAAAGGAATACTCATTTCTAAAAAGTCTTCGTCTATATTTTTATAAGTAGATTTTCGTAAAGTATATCTTCTGATTTTGTATGCCATTGACTTACTGACATATCAGATATTGTTTTCTAGTTATGACAGAAAAAAAATAATTTTCAATTAGTATTTTGTCAATAATAAAAAAAAATTAAATAAAAACAAAACATTAATAAAGCAAATGTGCAAAATGACCGCCATTTTGCTAAATACACTTATTTAAACTTTTTAAAAAAATTAACTTGAACTTTATCGTCTCGGGATTATTAAGATGGTTGCTTGCATTTAAAATTCACTGCCATAAATGTCATAATTCTTCGCGTGTGTTTACGGGAGCCTTATAAATTTAGGTTTTGAGAACATCCCACAAAAAGAAATCGCACATATTTAGGTCCGGAGAACGTGGTGGCCATCGTACTAGTGCATCATTGTGCCAGTACGATGAACTGTTGCAATGCTGATACTGCAATGATGACACTTCCAATCCACCTGTTGGCATATTGGTCATGCAAGTATCGCCGAACAGCACCGGAAATTGAGGTGGCGCTCCATCGTGCATATACCACAGTCCCTGTGGAATTAAAAGGGGCAAATCTTCCAGAAGAATTCGCAAAGTGTTTTGCAAAAAATTTAGGTAAGTATTTCCATTCGATTTGTTTGACAATACCACAGCACCAATTTGTTCGATAATACCTGCCCAAACATTTATTTTAAATTTATGTTGGTGGTGGGTAACTTTAATGGCATAAACATGTTCATTGTGCAGGTGATACCGGTGCAACAAATGCTCTCTTAAAATGTTATTTACTATGGTTTTAGGAAGCTGCAACTCACGTTCCAACCGGCGTGTACTGAAGCTTGGTTCATCTTCAACTCTTACCAAAACTTCCTCTTCTTTTTCAACAGTTCAAGTTGTCCGCATACAACTTCTATCTTCAAATGTTCGCTCTAAGCTGCCCATTTCTCGAAGATGACGTTCAATACTCGCAAATGTTTGGTGATTTGGTATACGATGCATGGTCAGGAGATCTCTCCGTGTAAACCCTAACACTTTGACGTTCATTTCCTTTGCAAAACGCCTACACCAGAAGCATGTCAAGCTCTTCGGAGTTCGTATAATTGTCCATATCTAACGTAATCGTAAAAGAATTTAGAAGTTAAATAGTGGCCTAAATGTTCAAACTCTGACAGCAACTTGTCAACAGAAGTATTAAATATCATTGGAACAAGAAAACATAAGACGACCCCAGAAAACATTGTTTAGTAATTATATCTTATAATTATCGATAAAATATCTTGCCCGAGCACGTAATTGAGCAAGCAAAATTTTGCATTAGAGGAAAAATCATCCAACCACATTGTTTTACTAGGAGAGAATAGCTGATTTCTCAGTACGTCAATGACATAAAAATCAGAAGATTATGACGTCACTTTTATAATACTTCCGGTTAATTACAGCTCATTACTATGCCAACAGAAAACGTCATTTCATACCCTACGACTCAGCACCATAAATTATTAAAATCGATTTGATTTGATTTCGAAAATTTTAGGAAAAACCAATATGTTGACACCTTCTGCAGGCTATGAAGCAATTTTGGATATAGGTAAGTTCGCTTGAGTCGACCTATTTTGACGTCAGGCGTCTGCCATCAACCGTTGTACACGTATTTTCCGGACACCCTGTATAATGAATGTCAGCATTAAGAAAGGCTCAAAGAAGTGTTGAGTATAAGAAGTAAAAGCTACAACAACTTTAGGAATCGGATCAGCTGTATCACATACGTATTCTGATGTCTAAAGAAAAATGTACTGGCTTTGAAGTTCTAATGCGGTTCTGCGGAGATGAAGGGTCTACAGAGTATAACAACAGATTATAACAACTCCTCATTGCTCAGTCTAAGGTACCGACTGAAAAGCAAGATATCGCTTGCACATACGACATTATCATCATGGTATTAGGTGAATATTAATGATATTATGTCAAAAAATATGTCGAGAATTCATTGTGAATAAAATCTTCTTTGTTTTAAGATGGCAACATTTTGTCTGCCATTTTATAGCAAAGAGAATGATTTTGCTTCTTATTCCATGTTTCTGGGCATAAAAAAACTAAACCCAAAACTTAAAAAACTAATTTTTGTAGCCCTCAAGAGCCCTATAATTATAATAGAAACGTCGCGCGTCGGTTCTTTTTACATGAAAAGCAATTTAACTATTTCTTTTTACAAACAGTTTATCATCTCCTGAACCGCGTGTTGGTCCAGTCCGCAAGTACAGATAGTGCACCAGGAACTAGATGTGTCTTCTTACGTTTATAATACCACTGATTATTTCTATATAGTGTCGTTATAACAGCGAAATTATGTCCTGTATTACGGAGATTATGTACTAATAAGTAATGCATTTGTATTGTATGTATCGTAGCCAAATATTAAGTTTCCAGGCTTGTCCAGCTACTAACATGAATCAGCACTAAATTTGGCTTAATGGTTTGTCATGCCAAATATTTTCTAAAGGGATCTGAAACAAATTAACTAATTAATTGCTTTGCATCTGTGCTTGCCAACATAATATTTCGTAAATATAACCAGACCCGTATTAAAGTACTATTGCGTTTAGGTAGTCAATAGAACTCTACAAGCCACATTTAAACAGCAATGAATAAGCTATTAGTACAATGTCCATTTCTGTCGTAGCTATAGATATGTTGCGGATTTCAGTTGCATCTACATAAGATATAGGAGCTGTAGCTCATATCAATGACGATCTGGGAAGACTTTGTAAAGTTAAAAGTTTCCATAACTCTTCATTAAGATATTGCAGAAGATTTAAAAGAGGAATTAATTAACCAACATTGGTTTACAAGCTTACCTTTACAATTCGTGAGGATAATCTTCCGAAGCTTTAACATTTCTGTTTACAATTTTCCTACCATCTCAGAAAATTGAACCCTTTATGAATCTTCTAAATGTCTTGACTTGCATATGATTAATCTCGTATACCAAGTTGGACTAACAGGTGGACCTGAATATTTGTCTTCTTGTAGGATACTAAAAAGGTCATGTCCTTCACAAAAAGGTGGGTTTATACATTTTGACATATGTAAATTGATCACCAGGGTTTCGCAATAAAATTCTCAATGCAATTTTTATTGAAACACCCATAATGAAACGCACTCACCGGTAAAAGTCTTGCCCACCCCATTAATCTGCGTCGTGGAAGTTTGAAGAGAAGAGTTGTGAAACGAATTCTCACAAATAATGGAAAAACCCAACATAGTCCAAAAAATAATATTTTGTGGTAGATAGAGAATAAAGTTTTAAGCCATATAAATATTTTACGTCTAAAATTATCCTTTTTTTTTTCAATTTGGCAAATTATCTACACATCTATTCTGTTATAG
>MU183959.1:230197-253186 GCA_016904865.1 Pissodes strobi
CTTTCTTTCTTTCTTTCTTTCTTTCTTTCTTTCTTTCTTTCTTTCTTACTTACTTTCTTCCTTACTTACTTTCTTCCTTTCTTTCTTTCTTTCTTTCTCTTTTATGGAATCGGTAAAGAAGTATTCACTTCTATCGCGTGTACTGAGATACACCCGACTTTTTACAGGGAGACCGTAGAGCATATTTGTATCGGTAAGAGAAACTGTTTATATATAGCAGCTATCATTAGCCAGGTGGTAATATTAGATCAGGCACCTAAACTAAATATTTCACAGCCCTATAAAGTTCAGTTGCATTTAATATTTTAATAAATTGTTATTTGTATAGCTTGACAATAAATTAAAATATCAGTTAAGAATATGTTTTTATGTTATAGGTAAAATGCTTTGAAAAAAGAAGTATCGACCTAATAGCGGCTCATGGTCTTATCTCGGATACGAAATTACCACGTGAAGTCACCCCTAATTCGTACAAATTAAAGTTGCATCCAGACGTCGAACATGGCAACTTCAGCGGTGAAGTTAGCATCAACGCGACGGTTCAACATAGAACAAAGGAGGTGGTTCTTCACAAGCATCCCGATCTTAAAATTAAGACTCTGAGAGTAGTGCAAATTTTGCCATCAGATTATGAATCAAAAACGTAAGTTGGTATAGATGCACTGAATGTAACTTTAAAGTAAAATAATTTATGCTTGATGTGAAGCTTCTAAATTAATATGTAGTTATTATTTCCTTGAAACGTGCTATTTTTCAATGGATTTTTATTAAAATACTTACTTTTGGCCATATCGTCTGTCCATGATGTTAATATTATCAATATGATGAAGGTAATATATCCACCCCTTACAACTTACTGCTACAATTAATGGTTGCAATGATATTTTTGAATATATCAAAGCAGCAACACTTTTAATATGTAACTGTATTTCATTTAAATTCAAACTTTAAAATTTAAATTCTTAAATCTACGAATCTGATGAAGTAAAAAATAAAATAATGGGGTAAATACTTAAACATTTAATACTCCCACTTTTAGAGTGTTAAAAAGAATGAACACTAAAAGAGATAAAAACGTAATTAAAGGAAAGAACAGATTACTGAATAGTACACGACATTGTAACCCAAAGAGTAAAAAGTGTGTCAAAAGAAAAAAAATTAAGAACAATCAAGAAATAACACAAAATGTCACTGATTAATAGACCCGACATATTTTCCATGTACGTAACTTAAACAATAAAGACAGAGGCACATATTGGTCGGTATAAACAATTCATTTTTTAAACATTTATCACCATAAAGGAGGAGGTGGTAATTAACTTTATAATTAACCACTTCAAATTAGTGGACTGTATCAAAAAAGGTAGGTGGGGGTTTATTCATAGGGTGATAATTGAAACATGTATTTTAGGTATCACGTACCATCGTGCCGAAAAAAATCTGGGACAACAAAATCCTCGTTGTTGAATAGCTCCTAGGCTATAAAGAGTATGCAAAATCTATTGAGGATAGGTTATCATTGTTGTCATGGAAGTGAAAAGGTTAAACACTAAAACAATAATACTAGTACCTTTTGTAAAAGTACGAGGAAAAATTAAAATACGTATGTTTATTGTTTTAAAATCTAACAAAAATAAAAACAAGATTTTTTATTTGGTATTTGCACCGCTCTTATCGATTACGGCTTGCAAACAATCGCTTTTTGCTCGGTGGTTAATGCGGGCATTTTAAAAAATATATTTCTTTTGACATATCCGTCAGTCACAACATTAAATCGAACTGGTAACTTCAAAACAAGCTAATAGTCCGGCAGATTAAACTACATTTTGCTGTCCCAGTTTTTTTTCGGCACGATGGTACTTTAATAATGCAAGATTTAATTTGCATTAAATATGATCAATATATAAAATGTTTTCTAACTACTTTCATGCATTCATCCCTTCAGACATAAAACTAAATAGGTACTGTACATAAGGTTAACTATTACTAAATGTCTAACAAAACTTCTTGATTATTTAACAAGATCTTCTCTCTTTACGGAATTTAATCAATTTTATCTCAACTAACTGCTTTTCGTTCACACAAAGTACCTTGTTACTTTGCTTCTACAATTCTCACAACTTTACTTCACCAGAGATATATATAAGACATTTGATTCGAATCTCGAATAGAGGAATAGATTTGTCTACTACAAATTTCCCACTGCCATTTTACCTTCTTCTATCTTCTACAGTAGATACGCTACGAGTTGTATTGTCTCGAGAAAATGCATTAAAACGCCCAAAGAGTCCTTAATTCAGTGTTAAAAAAGGGAACACAGAATACAGCAGATATTTTCTAAATAAGTGTGCAAACAAAATGAGAAAATGGCCCAATATCTTGGCACCAATAGAGCTACGAGGTTTTTGATGCTTTACTAGTGAACGATTGTACATTGTACTGCACTAAACTACAAGCGTCTAGCGCTCCTACTAACTTTTCTATGCGAAGGCCGTGCGTGCGCAATGGTCGAATGTATCGGAATTATCCTTCTTTTTACGGTCTAGCGAAATGCTTCCAACGCCTCGGTAGTGTGATAGTTAGACGTTCTGCTTGTCATATGTACGCCGCAGGTTCGATTTCCGCCAGTGGCATGTTTTGTTTACTTTTTTTAAAGTTATTATATTTGCTTTTTATTAATTTCTTTTTTCGCAATTTTGGGCAAGTCTTGGGTTAGTTTTGGTTAGTTCTTGTCGCTTGTGCCCCCGTAAGGAGCGAAGGGCCATGCAATGCCATAATAATACCTATTCTTGTTTTGCCATTACGCATGTCCACGGCTTTCGATTATATGGCATTGCATGGCCCTCCGCTCGCTATGGCACAACCAACAAGAACTAACCAAACCTATCACAAGGCGTGCCCAAAGTAAAGAAGAAAAAATAACTAATAAAAAGCAAACACAACCTTAACTAAAGTAAACAAAACATGCGTTGCGGCCAGCGGGAATCGAGCCCACGGCGTACAAATGAAAACCGGAACGTCTAACTACTACACCACTGAGGCGTTGGAAGCATTTCGCTAGACCGTAAAGACATGGATAATTCCGATACATTCGACCATTAGGCATGCACGGCTTTCGCATCGATAAGTTAGTAAACTGAATATTTCCTACCGGCAGGTGGCAGGCTGAAATAGAGTGGGAATTGCGCGGGATGCATTTTGAGAGGGTAGAAAAGTGTTCCTTCTTTATTTGACATATTGTTGTTTACACAACTTGACGGAGACAAAGATATATTAAATTTAAACCTTTGCCTTGACGGAGAGTGACAACTTGCTTTCCAGCGATTGTTTCATACAATCCAGGTTCGGACTAAGGAGTAACTGAAATACAACGCTTTAACTGAACAAATTGTTGTTTACCTGGGGTGAAATAAATCTATTTGGATTTTAATTATGACTCAATCATACTACGCACATACAGGGTAATATCACCAAAATATACGGTAGGTACAAAGCGACAAGTTAATACACTTGTTGGGGTATTTATTCACCTTTTTATTAACTACTTTTTGGAAACCTATAGGGGTCGCTAAAAACTTTTTCTTGTATACAATATCTATAATCTATAGAAACTTGTGTCGTTGAATTTTGAGTATATGATCAAATCTTGATAACGATGACGTCTGAGAGCTAGGAACAAACCAGTAAAAACTGAAAAAATACACTCATTCTTCTATCTTGGTATCTTATTCTTCTGTTTTAGCGATCGTTCCTTGGCCTATTGATTCCATAATTCCATGAAAAATCAAAGGAAAACAAAGTCTAGGAAGAAGATGATCATGGCTAAAAATCTTGACATTAGTTGAAACAAACGACAAGCACGCTGTTCAGAGTCACCGCGAATAAAATCATAATAATCAACATGATCTTCAATATTCACTAAAAGGATATAGCATTTCAAGCAGAAGCAGATTCTTCTCCTAGACAACATTTAATTTTTTTATATACATTATGATGCAAAATGTGATGGAAAAATGCGTGGAACTCAAATTGATTTTTATTTTCATTTAACAGGGTTTCGTCGACTGAAAACGACAATGGATATAAAATTCAAATCTTAAAAGCACAATGGGAACAAGTTAAAAAACAGTCGATGATGATTATTGATTTAGATTCTCAGCTAAACACTGGAGCCGTTTTGGAGATTGTAATTCAGTTCGAGGGTTATATGTTTAACGATACCTCCGAAGGTCTTTTCAGAAGTTCCTATATTGACTCAGAGACAAAGAAGACCAAGTGGTAAGTCGATTGCGTAAAATATTATTTTGTGTAAACGTATAATAAAAGCTTGTCAATGAATTTTTAGGTACGTTGCAACCTTTATGAGACCGAACATGGCACGGAATATTTTTCCATGCTTTGATGAACCTGCTTACAAAGTTCCTTTTAAACTAACGGTCGTTAGGCCGCAACACATGAAAGCTGTGTTTAATATGCCTTTGGAATCTAGCAGCAGTCCCAGGTTAGTAAAATATATACCATAAATACATTGCCATTTGAAATCATCAAACTTATAATCTTATTATGTCGACCTGGGCATATAACTATATAAGTTAGTAAATTTGGTAAAATCTCCGTGTCTGTGGCTAGTTTGGATTCAAACGACAGTGGGCTCAAAATAGGGCATTCACCAGGGCCACTAATTTTATTTTGGACCAGGTTTTGATCCAAAAAAATTATCCAATCGGCACAAATATTTTAGGTTTAGCATTGCCAAACTCCTGAAATCCGACCCTAATTGGTGTGGCGCGATCCTACAAATATAATCGTCATTGGGTTCCGTCAGATTTAACTTGCGAACATGGTACTTTAGTCTGCTAAACAAGTAATCCAGATCCTTTCTAATAAATTTTATCAGATCATTTCCTCCTTTTTCGAATAATGTTAAATGGCTTTAGTCCTTTTATCCTACACTATAATTCAACCATTACGATGCTATTGTATATCAATAGAGTGGTTTAGTTAACATAGTTTAAAGATCATTCAGCTGAGCATCACCTTTAGGTGCAAAATGCTTAGGAGCTAATCATATTGCAAAAGCTATAAATACTCTATCATGGAATCACAAGCATATTATTTTATGTGACTTTGAAGTTTACCAGGGCAGTGTCGCTGAAGACCCCAACAGTAGTCAGCCATCTCACCTTCCTTGATATCGATCTTTCATAGTTTTAGTGTTCTGATAGAAGTGATAGAATGAACATTTCTTCTGTTCTTCATTAAAATCATCTAGGTTTTCTGGAAACCGATTTAAGTTGCCGTGGAGGTAGTGAATTTTTATGCTCATGTTACAACCGAGAATATTAACATTGGAAAGCATATTTTTCGCTAATTCTATCTAACTTTGGGCTATATGATTTCTAAAATAAATTTGTACTTGTTCATTGAGATGGAAACTTTGGGTTCTTTAATAAGCTGCCTTATCTCAAGACCATTAAATATCCCGGTTTTCAGTCCATCTTGACTGCTCTATTAGGCTCAACTCGATATGCAAGAGTGGAAATATGATTTTCTCTCTCAGAATCAAAGGTTATTATGTTTACGCTTTGTTGTCCTAAAATTATGACATTTCTTAAGGACCATTTTCGGTTAACCTAGTGCTGATCCTTATATCTGCTAGCCCAAAGATAAAAACAAGGATATTTTGTATCAAGGGAGACCAGTGATATTTTCTCATATGGCTGCTAGAATGACCAACGAGTTTTAAACCAAAGTTACGTAAATTATGTTTTAAACTGTCAATAAAAAGCGTTAAACGTTTGGTGTGTATTCGAACAGATCCATTTTTCTAAAAATCCTCTTATGTATTTTTAGAATACAAGATTAATTTCCTTATAGAAAAAAGGCAGAAGACCCTGCTTTTTTTTACGATAAAACACAATATTTGTACCTGGATAAAGTAGATAATTTCCATTCAATGTAGAAGCTGGCGGCTGCATTTTGCTGGCGGCTGGTTCCTTTGAACAGCTAGAGCCTCTGGAAATTTGCTGAATCTGCTTCTAAATCACTGTTGTTTTTTGATTTCCCACATCAGCCGTTGATGGTTCTGTATCATCTTTGGGAGTCTCAGCACACCGCTGAATAATGAATTGGTATTTCTTTAAAATGTAGTACAGGTCTCTTTGCTGAATTTAGATTAGGATATCTCCATTTATGTCTATTGTTCCAATTGATGTCTTTGATATTTACGAGACAAAAATAGAAGTCATCATGATGGTTTCTTGACTCCCTCGATGTCATTGGTATTATAACCTTTAAGTACTTCTTCTTTCTAACTGTTCACTCTCGCACATGTTCAACCACAAAGTCAGCAGGTTTCCTGCTTTGTTCCAAAATGTAATCGCAAGATCCATAAAAAACGTCTGGTTGATACACACAGCTTCTTCTGCTTATGGATGCCATAGTTTCAATTAAATCTTTTAAATTGGTAAAGATCGCCGAAATGTACACAAAATGATATCAGAACTTAACTTGCGAAAACTCAATAGTAAGCCGAACTGGGAAGCATATTTACACATCCTCACATACGATGGCACCAGGGTGCTGAAAACTGTCAGCTTTTGTAAACAATAATTACGCTACAAAAGCTCACTGATTTCGGCACCTACGTAACTGGCTATCATAGGCACCAGGGTGCTGAAATCGGTTAGGTTTTGTAACCGTGCAAAAGCTCACTGATTTAGGCACCTGGAATACGCTGTTATATAATATTTTGCTTTTCGCATGGCCCTCCGCTCGCTTCGCTCGCTACGGGGGCTCAAAAAAAGGAAACTAACCAGGTGCTAACCCAAACTAACCCAAGACATACACAAAATCAAGAAAAAAACTGTTTCGAAACTTAACCTAAAAAAAAAAAAAGCAACGGGGTTTGAACCCGGACCATCCAGGTGAGACCCAGCCATCTAAACCTCTAGACCACGAGAGATCTTACCGCCAATTGATTGAGAAATATGGGCGAAGTATAATTAATTCGTGTAGGCGTTACGCAAGTACACGAAGATTGAGTTTTACAATCATGGGTATCGGCTAATTTTGCTTAGAGCCTTTAAAGATATCATTATTTCATTATTATTTTTGCCTTTCATTAAATCTAAAATTGTCTAAAAAAATAGAGATGTTGCGAAAAACACAGGTACTTTTGGAATCCGCATAGAAGAGAAAAACTCATTTTGTTGGTCTGAGTTAATATTCTGCTGGATTTGCTAGATGGTTGCTGGCATGGGGATAAAGAAGGTGACTCAATATAGTACCAAGAAGATCAAAGGTAAAATACTACCATTCACAGGGACACAGATCTGGATAGTTCACGCATTCTAATACATAATGGGTAGGATTATTGAATTATGTACAGAGTGAACTGAAACGTGACGAAATTTTCGCTATTGTTGAAGTAGGTACTACGGATACCATTAACGGATCCAGGAAATTCAAGAAATATCTGTATTGAGAAGTACGTGCAATTCTTTTCGTCGAAAGTCTTCTGTCATGTCGCTTATTCTTATTTGGATCGTAGGAGATCGAGAGGAGAGAGGAGAGAGAGGAGAGAGAGGGGGAGGGGGAGGAAGAGGAAAAGAGAGGGGGAGGTTATTGATTTGAGTTCGCAAGCTTATTTTATCAACCATTATTTGCACCATATTAAGAGCGGTCGGTAAAATCAGATTTTCAACAATTGTTTGCGGCTTACTTTATATTGCAATAAAAATTCCAACTCGAAAACTTGCTATAGTAATGTTTTTTGTTAGTATTGTTTGCGGATGCCAAAATAATTTGTTCCTTGTCTAGGCAATAATTGTACTTTCAATCAAATAATTTCTAATATCTGATTTGTTTTCTGTCGTTTACTTAACATTATTGACCATATTGCAGGTATCCATCGCATGTACAATATATTTTTCTTTCTATTCTTATCACAATCCCAAATATATCATTGGTGATAACGTTTAAGGAACTTATGACTAAAATCTAGGACATCAGCCAGGTCTAAGTGCTGATGAACAAGCAAGTTTGGTACTTCGAGTTACAACTACTGCATCGTGAAGTTAGAATTCGATTTGCAGAAAATTGAGCCGATCTATCTTAACCAAAAAGGAGTCTTGATTCAGTGTTTTCAAAATAATTCCAATTCGCCAGAGCCCGACTGGGTTGAAAAGTTTCTAAATAGCAATAAGGAACTGATCGTTCGGCTCGCACAAAATATTAAGAAGAACAGAGCTCAGATTTTGATATACTGAAAATTTTGTTAGGTGCCTGTGGAAGATATTATCAACTATAACCAGACAAACTTAAGCGACGACCCAGGTTGTGTCAAAGTCGTGTGTAAGAGCGGCAGCAAATATTGTTATCGAATTATCCACAATAAAACCAGTATTTCCCTCATGGTAGTGAGGGAAATACTGAATTCAGGAATTGCATTACCACTCTTTGTCGTTGATAAAGCGAAACTTCGTTAGAAAGAATGGGAGGCAATGGGCTATAAAGCAGTTGAAATTCTTGCACTCAATCTGGTTGGTTTAAAACCCCAGTCTTTGTAAAATGGTTCCAACAGATAGTATTGCTTTAATTGACATCAAATTTGTTTTATTTTCTGTAATCTCCACTGATATTCACCAGTTCGTTAACTTTGCCTTCTTCGCTCTCCTAATAAAGTGTTGGAGGAAAGTTCTAACAGATTAAATACTCAAAAAAGAGAACCTATCCAAAAATTAGATTTCCCTATGTTGTTAAAAACTGCTTTGAATGGTACTTCCGATCTCAAGATGCATGCAGTAGGAAATAAGTAGCGTTTGATCATTATTTTGATGATTTTTGTATGTACTACTATTGTAAATTGATCGCAAGCCCGTTGAGTAATAAATAAATAAAGAAAATCCCAAAACAGGATGAAAATTATGAAGATAATAATTCCCTATCGTTTTCCTATATCACCGAAGATTTTCCTACAGAGTACTTTGATGAAGAAAAGTCCAATGATAACAACTTAGAGAAAAATCTGAAAGTCCTGCACACTGATGTCGATAAATTCGTCTCGAGAAATATGAATTTTGTATGCATCTATGTACGACTTTTGTAAATTGGTCGCTAGCTCGTTAAGTAATAAATAAATAAAGGAAATATCAAAACAAGACGAAAATTGTGAAGATAATAATTTCCATAATAATTCAGTGCTATCAAATACCCTCTAAGATTTTTGAAAAATATAAAAAGTGCCTCAATCTAAAACGAAGACTAGAAGAAAGCCCATCAATGTTAAACCTAGAAAGACTGTGGAGATACTAGATTTCAATAGTTTAGAAGCAAGATTGGAAGAGGTTAAGGATGATGTTGAAAATTCCGATGATGAATCATTAGATGTTCTTAGAGAAAAAAAAGAGAACCTGATTTTAATATAGATGAAGCTGATCTACTTCAAGCAGATTTTACCTACATCAGTGAACATTTTCCTACAGAGTACTTTGATGATGAAAAGTCCAATAGTAACAACTTAGAGAAAAATCTGTAAGTCCTGAACATTGATGTCGATAAATGCGTCGTAGTAAAAGTCCAGTAGAAAATGCGAGAAATATGATTTTTGTACGTATCTATGTATGACTTTTGCAAATTGGTCGCTAGCCCGTTTAGTAATACATAAATAAAGAAAATTCAAAAACAGGACGGATCCCCAGAATAACTCAGTGCTAGATTAGAAGCAAGATTGGAAGACCTGAATGATGATGTTGGAAGTTCCGATGATGAATCATAAGGTGTTCTTAAGAAGAAAATGCAAAAACCAATTTTAATATTAAAGAAACTGATCTACTTCAAGTAGGCTTTTCCTATATCAGCGATGATTTTTCTGCAGAGTACCTTGATGCAGAAACGTTCAATGATAACAACTTAGAGAAAAATCTGAAAGTCCTGAACACTCATGTCGATAAATTCGTCGTAGTTAAGGGTCAAATAGGAGATGTTGTCGAGAAATATGTCGATGCTCCTGATAGCGATATACATTTTCACTTTCCTGATGTTCATAACTGAAATATTGTTGAAGATGGCGATATTTTAGAGAATCCAGTGCTTTTAAAAGGGGATGGATATAGCCGTTCTGACATGCCAAGGATTATTCTAGAATAATAGGTTGTTTTTATATACATATAATATATACATAGGTTTATATAAATTTTTTGTTTGTTTTGTTATACAAAAAAGATACTTATTTTTGTTGTTGTGAGAATATATTTTTTATTTTTTTATTTGCATTTTGCAAGAAAATTGTTTTTAAGTTTGTAATTGTCTTCAATAAATTTCATATTATTATTATGTTATTGAGCCTTGATTTTCAGTATTTTTTAGTTTTTATGCTAACCGTTTATGACAATATGTTTTTTTAAATTAAATTAGGATCATTGAAACATGTTTACTTTAATTGTATGCGGTTTAAAACAGGTGTTCAAATTTGTCTCATTATTTGGGTAAATCCAGGCACATTTCGACTAAAAAAACATATTTTAGAAGAAAGAAAAACAACTTTATCTTTTAAGAAATTTTTACCCTTAAAAATTGCAAAATACTTCAAAATCTGTTCAATGTTTTAAGGTAACCAAATATCAAATTGTTGCTGGGTAAAAGATCATTTTAAAATATTGTATTGATGGAACAACTTTCGTTAAAGTAGTATTCGCCAATATGTCAGGAATATTTCTATCTAACAACACGCTTCTTATTTGCAACTGAGATCCAGAACGGTAGTGGAAGATCTCAAACCCTAAAGTTTTGGCACCACTACCCTAGAGGATTTAGCGAGAACCAAGGTGGTAAAATGTAATGGGCACTTACCATATAAAAAGGCCTATTGATGAGCTAGCGATACCTTGAACGAGCCCGTAACCTTATCTGGCCTTTTATAAGACTAATTGATCCCAGGCTCTTATTAAATAGAAAGATCAACAAACAATTCAATAGGAGCGGAGGGATACTGACCGGTCACGTCATGATTGACTTGCTTTATTCTTAAACCATTTAAATCATTACAATACAGTTGTATCCACAATACCGAAACAGAATTTCATCCGGAGACGATTTAAACTGTTTTAATCACCTCCCGAATAAAAAATGACTGGTGGGATTGAGAAGGAGTGCTAGATATCGAAGTAGCACCGATGATAATTACTGATCTATTAGAGGACGACTCAGAAGGCGAACACCTTTCAGATTTCATAAATGACGTTGAAAGTTTTGTATACAGACCTTAAATGAACTCCCACTATTTCCACTACTGCTTCCTGGCTGTAGAATAGAATAGTTTATCAGATTAAATCCTGCATTCTTAGGTAACTGTTAAAATTAATTTAACTGTTTATCACAGTAATTATTTACTAAAAAAATCAGTACATTATTACTTAAGTTGCCAAAATAATGACTATGTTTTTTTTGTATCTTTCTAATGCACGTACATATATTTTTAAATAATATGTGTAGTGCATTTTGCTGAAGTTTCCAAACTCCAATTTACCTTAGCATTTAAATTATAAAAAAAGTTCATATTTGCTCTGAGGTATATTACCAAGGTAAGTGATAAAACAGATCAAGATCACAGATCCTTACATAAAATGAGCCAAACCCAAATTGATACAATTTCTACTCATTTTGCCCCGTTCCACATCTAACATCACTTTGTTGTGAATGTTGTGATATATAGATTTCGCAGTTATTTTTTTATTACTAATATGTATTAAATTATTTTTTCTATTTTAGTAACTATTGGGTCACTGATCAGTTCCAGTTAACACCACCTATGGCTACATTTTCCTTAGCTTTGGTTATATCAGAGTTAAGCTATAATATTTACACGGAGAGAAACCTTAGCATTGACACAGCTGGTAAATATTTATAGGAATAAGGGCAATAAATGATATAAAAAGTAATTTTTTTAATCGAAAATACAATAATTTAAAAATTTAAACTGACGGTAAAGAAATTACATATGCAATAGATTTAAAGATGTTTAAGAGTCACTTAATTCGAAGTATTTAGAATTAAATTTGTGAAGTCATTCCGTCATATTTGCTTGAAACAGATGCATCCAACATACAAATATTTTCAGAAAACCAACTAAAAATTTTGAGAATATCGGCAAAAATTACTATTTTGATTGGTTTGACTACAAAATGAGAGTGTGTCCAAATGTTGCAAAATCCAAAAACTGAAGCAATTTATATTTTTCTACATAGATTTTTTGATAATCTATCTACTATGGTGCGATTGCATTGTTAAGCAATTGATTAACAAACACAATTTCAATTTGTGGTTGCTAGGATAAAGACTTGCATTATCTAGATCCAAGGTCTTTACAAACCTTTTTTTTTTCGATGTCATGCCAAATATGGAGTTGTGTTTTTCTACCTCTAGATGTGTGGTAATTCCGAAACGTTAGTAATTTGCCCTCAAATATACTTTTAAAGTTTCGACCTAGGTTGGATTTGATTATAGAATTTTGACAGCTTCCTCACCTCTACCACTATTAAAAATACAATATTTTATTTAATATTTTCTATATACCTTATCTATTTATTTATTTATTTATATAATTAACAAATAGATTCCTTTTATATATTATGTGTTAGTGCATTAAAATATAAAGCCGTATGTCAAATGATGGCATACCTGAATTAGTTTCCTGCTCATAGGACCTTCTTTGGGGTTTTTATATAGAAGGAGGGGTGAAGCTAAACCGTTTAGAAAGTAATAACAGATTTTATTCATTATGAATGATGGAATTTCGAACGGGGCATCAACTATAACTCTCGCTGCTTTATTTTGAACTCGCTGCGTCTTGGAGCAGGTGATCCAAGTCGCAACACCAAACGTTAACACTAATCTTATAAAAGTTTTATACAGAATAGTTTTAGTTTTGAGATTGAGTTTGCTTTAGATTGCTGTAATTTGACCAATTAGACCTAGATATTTTACTCGATTAGTCTAAGGGATAAATATTTAGACTCCGTCAGACGGGTGCCTGGAGCTCTGAAGCGGGAGTTGAAAAGGGAGACGGCCTGGATTTTGCTTGTGTTTAATTTGATTTTTCAGCCTTTCACCCATCGTTACTGAATGTTGATATGGCGTTGAATTTTAATTATAATATTATTCGGGTTTCTGCCTTGAGTGGTTGGGGTGGTATCATCTATAAATAACTAGTGCTCACCATCAAGGGGTTTTGGAACGTTGTGAGTGAAACAAAACTGTTCCAATGGCAGCACCTTTTTACCAAGGATTAAAGTTTGCAGATTGGAAATGATGACATTTTCTATAATTTTAGAAAGGTTGGAGAGAAAACTGATGGGTCGGTAGTTCGTGCGAAGTTGATGATTTGTACAACTTTTATGAATTTTCATAATTTTGGCTCTTTTCCAGATAAATAGGAAATAACAGCGAAAATTGCCTGATCTATTGATCTGGTATTTTTTAAGAACACTATTTGGAATGCCATCGAGACCGGAAGCTAAGAGATGATAATTATAACTTCACAGATCCCAACGAGTAACTTACATTGTTAAGATTTAAAGTTTCTTTCTTTTGTTAGTGATTTCGTCATTCTGTAGACGCTGTTGTCTTCAATTGAAAGATAAGCTACTAAATTCAGTAAGGGTACTTGAAGCTATATTATTACCAGCAAGCTTTCTTTGATATGGGCTCCTCAACTGTGATTATATACTTTGAGGTATTTTTTAACCAAGGAGATGCATTTTTCAAATTAATGAACTTTTAAATATCACTTAATTTACTACTACTTGTTGCATCCATGATTACTGACATTGTTGTACTACATAAGCTGTCAGTTTGAAATGTTTCCGATCATTTTGAAAGCACTTTTTTGAAAAAAAATCACCAAAACGTTGAAAAAAACACCTCAAAAAACACAATAAAAACAAAGAAATATGGGACCAGTTCGAGCATTTCGTGACATTCGAAATTATAAATTAGAAGTGAAAATTTATATTGAAGATTTAGAGAAAAAAATAGAAGATTGGGATTGTCCCATGAGGCAAAAAATGCCAATAAATACAAAGGAGTTGTAGAAATTACTTGGAATAATATCGCCCAGATGATGCAAAGGAGGTATCAGTCTGTTAATATAAATTTTCTTCCATTCGAGGATATTAAAACCAGGGATGCTAAACGAAAGAAATTACTTATTATTCTCACAAAGAGAAAAAGCAGTAAGATGAGTACAAAAAATGATACATTTATAGGTCCTATCAAAGAAAAACCGGAGGAGTTAGAACCGAAGTTTTTCTATATTGTTTCGGTAGAGCTGGCATGGCGTGGTGGAGAAAGCAGTAGCGCATTGCCTAGTCTCCTTTTTCCTGAAAGAAGTGAATAATAATGACGATGAAATAGGCAGGTATGAATATAATAACGGATTTTATGAAGCGAAACAAGGTGGCGACAAAAATTTTACAAAATCGTAATGGTTGGTACAGAATTTTAAACATCCTAACAAATCTCCAGTTCGTCTTCTAAATAAGCTGCTGTTAAAAAGGGAGCCATCGATAATACATCCCACGTGGCTGTAAAGAGGGCACTAATGAGAAGGGGCGTGAAGGACACAATATCTCGATGGATGTGTGAGATGCTTGTCACGAGGACAGCAGAAATTTCAGTAGGCAATCAGATTATTAAAGTGAACACCACTCGAGGTACCCCACAAGGCGGAGTATGCTCACCACTAATGTGGAGTCTAGTGGTGGACGAACTACTGGAAATACTGACAGACTTCGGCCTACATTGTGTTTGGGTATGCCGATGATATTGTCATTACAGCAAAGAGTAAAGTTTGAGGGTACTCTAAGTGAACTCATTCAAGCTGGACTTAAAGCAACGGAAGAATGGTGCCAAACAGTGGGGCTGGAAATAAATCCATCAAAAACAACGGTAGTACTCTTCTCTAGGAAGAGAGAATTCCAGACTGAAGGTTATCTGAATACACGGTACCAACATTACACTGGCATCGGAAGTCAGATATCTAGGCATGGCGCTGGACTCTAAAAACTCAAATGGAATAAACACTTTGAAGGAGTTGAACTTAGGTTACGAGGGCCCTCATGGGGTGCCGAAGCCTTGCAGGAAAAGCCTAGGGATGTAGACCTGAAATCCTGCGATGGATGTAAGCAATGATAGTAAGGCCCACCCTACTTTACGGGTCGATCGTTTGGTTCAAGAACGCAAATCTACACATTGTTGTTGAGAGAGCAGCTAGACAAGCACTGACTAGAATCACAAGACAAGGGGATGGCGAAGGGGGATAGCTTAGAAAAACTGAGTTATCATCCCTGACAAAGTATATACCACTTCTTGGGCTTCCCAGGGACGATATAGTCAAAAGAATCAATTTTGAAAAATACTTCACAGTCGTGATGAGAAGTAGAGAAGAATGGAAAAAGAACACCACTTGCATTCTCACATCGCAGCAAAGAGCCGTAAAATGGTATACAGACGGGGCAAGAACAGAACAGGGGACCGGAGCCGAAGTATTTGGACCAGGGACCAAATTCTCCAAAGCAGTGGGAAAACACATATTCCAGGTGGAAATTAACGCCATAGGAAGATGTGCGCGGTTCAACCTCGACAGAAACTATAAGAAGAAATAAATTGTCATCTTCTCAGACAGTTAAGCAGCCATCAAAGCGTTGAGCTCAACAACAATCAGCTTCAGAATGATATGGGAATGCCTAGATACGCTAAATGAACTAGGCAAGAATAACAAATTATCCCTTCAATGAATATTAGGACACGCTGGGATAGAAGGCAACGAAAAAGCAGACCAATTGGCAAAAGTAGGAGCACAAACTCCGCTTTTAGGACCGGAACCTTTTCTGTAGCACACCTACAAGGAAGAATTCTGGAAGGAAGAGCGACCCAAATGAATCAGTCTATGGAAACGCCTTCCAGGGTTAAGGCAATCAGTCAAAGATGTTTCTATGGCCCCTTCACTCAGGTAGATCAAAACACCTTACAACATTGAGTAAGAACAATCTCCGCATCCTCATCGGCTTTCTGACGAGCCATTGCCGGTTAAGAAGGCACTTGGAGAGAGAAAACCAGGACAGTTGCAGGTTCTGTGAGGAGAGGGAGGAAACCCCGGAACACCTTCTCATGGAGTGCGAGGCGGTCGCGAACAGGCGAATGGCCTGCTTCGGGTGCTGCATCGTCGAACAGGAGGAACTTTCATCCATAAAATCATCCAGACTACTTGCTTTTATGAAAGCACTGATGTACTCTGATTGAGAATCACATCCACGGAAGCCCCATGGAAGGGGAACACAATAGACATGTACAGGTCGCAGTGTATTAACACCTCCCTAGATTATTCATTGATTCATTCCTTCATTCATTCAAGTCGTACAGAAGTAGGTGAAAAAGCACTAATTAAAATAGCGGACCACGGAAATACTTCATTTGCGACTTCACAAAGATCACCATTCAAAAATAGTAGGGAGCTTAAGAGAAGATTCAGAGATGGCACAACCCTCGGCATCTATAGTTTATCTCCAAAATCAACCAGCATTCAACATTGCAACAACATTTTCTTCTTCTTTACTTCAGGGAGTAGGCCTATAATTTATATAACAATTGTGTATCTAATTATTACAAAAGTTACAAGAGTACATATTTATTACCACTTTATTTAATACTTAGCTTTATTTTAGTGTTAACTTATAAAATAAATACTTTGGAAAGAACGACATAGTCTTTCTCGGTATATGATGTTATCACTACTTACGACTTGTACTTAGTAGATATTTTTGATTGATACTTTGACAATTTTTCGCCAAATTGGTTATAAAAATATAGGCTGTGGGGTTATTTCTACCGAAATTTAGTCTCGTGAACTTTTAAACAAATTTAACATAAAAATCTCAAAGTATAATCATCAAAACATCCACCACTTAGAGCCTATATGTTATTATACTTTATAGATGGTAACTTCGGACTATTGAGTATTAGTAAACATCTCTTCCATTTGACAAACAAATTTCTGTTCTGTACTTTCCAATTATTATTATATCATCACCCTTTCCATGATTGGTTTAAATGCTGAAGATATAAATGAAACCTGCTCTCTGCAGAATATTATTTTACTTTCCAGATCCAGTTATTCATATAAAGGTTTGGGCCAGACGTGATTTCATCGAAGCTGTTGGAAATGTCACTCAAAAAGCAGCTATATCATTGAAGTTTTTGGAGGATTTTTGGGGATGTCCCTATCCTTTACCGGAATTGAACATTTTCGCCTTGCCAAATTATCAAGCAACCAAGCCTGCCGATAGTTGGGGAGTTCTAATGTTTAAGTAAGTATGGTCATTTTTAAATAAGCTTTTTTAATGAACTAAAAATTTAGTGTATATATTGTGCTTACTTATTCGCAACATATTTCACTCATAATTTAGTGTTTAGTATTGTTTTTATATAATTACATATTGTAATTATTAGGTAAATCACTAGTGTTGGGTACTATTTAAAAAAAAATGGTTTTACTCCATATAATCGTTCTTCTAAATTATTTCATTTAATTATTTTATATCATGTCTTCTTTCAAAAGTATTTGATTGACTCTGTAATGAAATTCAAATAATTATTGAAAGTTATGGCACAAGTGCATCAAAAGTACCGATAATTTTGAAAGACAGAGTGTTGTCAAAAATATGAAAATGACAGAATGCAGTTTTACTAAGACAACACGCTCGAATGCAAAGTTATCTGGTTATTTTGATGCACCAGTGTAATTCGGGGGAATATTTCCCGAATGAAGACATGGTTTCCGAAAATGATTTTTTCTCCGATTGACAGCAAATATTAATTTTGCAGACACATATCAATCAGCAAAGTATTACTTTTCCTGTCCAGCAGCAAAGTAAGTACTTTGCTGCCTAGGCAGCAAAGTGATTAGTCTCCATGGGAATAAAACGTGTGACATAAGTTGTCAAACTATAATTATTATGGACATATACATTTCCATAGCAACCAACCGTTCCAACAATTGCGATTTCTATCAAATTTTGTCTTAATTTATAACTACAGGAAAAATAAAAAGATTGTGGGAATTGTAATAATTTGCAAATATACAATATACATATATCATTATAAACAATCGGAGAAAAAATTATATGTTCTACTCGGCAGCAAAGTAGATTGACTGCCTTAGCTGAATTCCTAGCCTCGCTACGCTCGGCTATGAACTATCAGCCGCGGCAGTCAATCTACTACTTTGCTGCCTAGTAAAACAAATAACTATTTTTTCTTTTTCTAATATAAAAACGTACATGTAACTGTAAGCAAAATAAAGAGACGGGAAAATACGAATTTTTTTTAATCCGAACCGAGACATTTTAATAATATATTCTGACTTTACTTTGACGTTATTTATAAATTGTCGCCCTCACCGTAAATTTACAGTAGAATTACCATAGCTACGTATGATGCAAGTATCGCCGTGCTCTTTCGATTTCTACAGTGCAATTATCGCTGTAATTTTCCGATAATTCCGCTCCTCTAATGGGATTTTGTATACATGAGGGAAATATTCGCTGTAAATTTCCGATAATTGCACTTCTCTAATGGAATTTTGAATACATCAGGGAAATATTCACCTATACCTATCACTTTCTTTCAGAGAGAGTGAGTTAAGTAGCAAAGGATCGTGGCACCTAACACAGGAATTAGTTTACCAGTGGCTAGGAGCTTTAGCAACGCCATTCTGGTGGAGCGATGCTCACATTAATAACGCCTTGGTCAGATATATTACTGCGTATACAACTCTAAAGGTAAGAAATATCTATACTTGCTTCTGGGGATCGATAAGTAAGAGCTTAGAAATATTTATCTAAAAATCGCAGGCGCTATTCCTAATGTAGTTTCCGAATCTGCGGCAGAGACATTAGAAATGTTGCTCTGCCTGGTCGGAACCAGCGCAGAGTAAGACTCTGTACGTCTAATATGGAAATAAACTTCAGCCGTGGTTCGTCTCTACTTAAGCCCTATCAGTAGTGCACATGCGCCAACTTAGCTCCGATCTTGGCTCCCACCGTCCCCCTAGACGAAATCTACTTGATCATCTGCAATTTGAGTTGGGAATTACTGTCAATTAAATCGTTAGTGCTTCAGTTACAAACATTAATACCTATTATGTATATGCTAAGAATCCTCGGGAAATTGAAATGAATCACAAATTGGGATTCTCAAAACGTATTAGTCGAATCACCAATTATCTTCTGCCGAGAAAATAATTATTTCTAAAATGGAGTTTTATCCACAATACCGAAGCAGAATTATTGCACTCGACGCGCGTTTCGCTAACCATGTTAGCATCATCAGGAGATCATTAAAACTAAACTTTTAATCTACCTATCTCTCTTTTATACTAACTGTTTGCTTAATCAAGCGGAACCAAAGGAA
Organism: Pissodes strobi; assembly: GCA_016904865.1. Classification (NCBI taxonomy): domain Eukaryota; kingdom Metazoa; phylum Arthropoda; class Insecta; order Coleoptera; family Curculionidae; genus Pissodes; species Pissodes strobi. The sequence goes on from MU183959.1 coordinate 249,665, forward strand.
CCAATCCTGGAATCCCAATAGTCACGCTTGATCAAGCAATACAATGGACTACATGTAATAGGCCCTCTAACCCTATTTTTTAAACTATTCTCACATTTAATAATTTCCAGACTTTGATATGCGTCTAATAATCTCCTATCAGTTATATTATGAGTTAATAATTTTAATTTTTTAATTGTTATTCTATGATTAATTATCAAAAGCATGCTCGACAACACTTGATTTTTCTGTTCTACCAAATCAAGTGTTGACGAACATGCTATTGATAATAATCATATAATAACAATTAAACATTTAAAATTAATTCATAATGTAACTGATAGGAGATTATTAGACGCATATGAAAGTATGGAATTTATTAAATGCAAGAATAGTTTAAAAAGAGATAGCCTCTTCCGTTTAGTCCATTGTATTGGTTGATCGAGCGTGACTATTGCGATTCAAGCATTGGTTCCTTTGGTTCCGCTTGATTAAGCAAACAATTAGTATAAAAGAGAGCTAGGTAGATTTTAAGTTTAGTTTTAAGCAACAGAAGATGATGTTGCTAATATGGTTAGCGAAACGCGCGTCGAGTGCAATAATTATGTTTCGGTATTGTGGATAAAACTCCGTTGTTGTGCATTTTGCCGAAGGATCCAAACCCCAACATAAATAATTATTTGATTCCAAGGAATCGATTGTTTAAATCGCGACCCGGCTCTTTATTACCTGCTCAACTTTAATTTCAATATTTCTGTTTTGATTGTCAAATCTATATACAATACCATCATAATTATTTAGACCACGTCTAATTCGACACTAAGGTGGTTAGGTACACTGAATTTTACGAGAATAAGATATTTTAGTGTTGATTCGGTTATCACATCCACCAACTGTGGCATCAAAAATAAACGTGGTAATCTAAAATATCTAATTTATATGGCAATTAGGACTGGTTTAGGTTTGAAACTATTTTAGTAAATCCTACCTCTAACACACATACAAAGAGAAAAATACAACACAAAAATAGATGAATATATTTAGAGCAAAAATAAGAATTAAATATACAAAAAGCTCATATAAATCGAATTCTAAAATCTATTTCCTTTCATAGCGACCAAAATTTTCATCGATTAAGGCATTTCTTTTAGGATCATATAATATTTCAACGGGTCTTGATTTGGATAAAACATGTATTATTATTTATAAATGTCTGTTCATTTAAAATGTCGATTAAAATCTTTTGGGAATCGACTTCCCAACCAACGGAATTGAATCCGGGTCCTGTAAAAAATCTTCGACGAATCCGATGCACCGATCTTATTTCTGGTCCAGACGTTATATTCATTTTATTTGTAAAATCATGTGAAAGTGTAATAACGCGATGTATCCCACACCCTTTCATTGGAGAAATACATATTGAGTAGCATGGGTTAAAAACACAAAAAACAAATGCAATTAAATTTCTAATTTATTTTTAAGTAACTAAATTTGCAACGGCCGCACTCTTTTACGATCATCGCTTTCCATACATTTTGCACAATTTTGTTAATTTATTTTTAAGTTTTGCACATATTCGGAGAAATTTTTAATTATCGTCATTAAGTAACCCTAATTTTGTACGTTCCTATTGAAATTCTGCTCAAGTTCCTCATGGAAAGTACAGACTGAGTTTCCACACTAAATTACCACATCGTTGAAACTATTGAACAGGAGAAACTTTCTGGCATCCAGACTACTTGCTTTTATCAAAGAACTGAAGCTGGATGAGGTACTCTGATTGAGAATAATATCAACGCAAGCACCATGGAAAGGGGACACAATAGATCTGTACAGATCGCAGTATATTAATACCCCCCTAGATCATTCATCATTGCGCCAACAAAATCGTTCGAGCGATTTTCGAGATATTGGCTCTCAAATCACATTTCGGGGTATGTGATGAAATAATGCTTAGCATTGAGAGGAAATTACAAATTGTAAATGCAGTTTTGTTGTCACTTATATGTTACGAAATGACCTTAATTTTGCTGAAAATATTGGACACATACCAGGAATGTCTAGAAAACGATTTACATTGTACAGGGTATGGTAAAAATTAATCAAAATGCTGATAGTCACCTTTACAAATGATAGTAACTAGAATATACCTAAAAATTTCGCAACCAAAAAAGTAACTTTCAATTTACAGGATGTGTCAAAAAAATGACAACAACTCGACAAATAGTCAATATATCTATTTTCTCTAAAGATTTTTTTATTAATACTTCACTAAAACAAATTAATAAATAGTCAATTATGTTCTAGGGAAGTAAAAAGAAAATATTGTTAATATACACGTTGAAAGGAAAAATTATTTCTGTTACACCGACTTCTTGCCATTAGCATGCTGGAAGTATATCGAAGAGTATTCTTTCCGCAAGTGACTTAATAAGCAAAGATTTCTTAGGAACATTTACGATATTCTGAAAAAATTGAATTATTTGAATATTGGCATGTCACGCGTTGTTGCAACTTTTTTGGCATACTCTGTAGATTGAAAATTACTTTTTGTACTTATCTGTTGTATAAACGATATTTCTAGTTAATATCATTTATACCGATACTGTTTAATATAAATTAGTCGACGGAAAAGAGGAAAAGGTAACTATTAGTATTTTGCTTAATTTTTGTCAGATCACACTGTACAGTGAATGACTTTTTTAACGTTCCTAGTATATGTATTGAACTGGAGGAAACACATTCAGGAACTACGTGAAAGATGCGTCTCTCCTAGGGATATACTCGTCCCTCTTACAATCTAAATTAAATTACGGTTTAGCACCTAAATCATACCTATCCAAATTAAAGGCAGTATTACGTAGAGGATTACTGCTGACCCTGGGGGGCCTTTCCCACCTCTACTTCACTAAGCATATGAAATTGGCTATATTGGCTATATGTCACTACAGCAGCGCTGCCAGTTCCTATTAGAGGAAAGTAGCCAAATATCGCATACTTTTTCATTTTAACTTAGAAAATCCAATCGGTTAACTACAATAGAGTTTCTTTTAATGGAATTTATGTAGAAAACCTACCTCCTTTGATTCGTCATTGCTAGATAACACAATGGTAAAAAGTAAAAATTACTATAGTAGTGTATAAAACGTAATTTTAAAAATAGTATCCTAATATCGGATAGTAGGGGTTCTAAATATCGCACTCTCGGTTATTAGCAGTGGCGGATTTCCCGTAAGGCCCGGTAGGCCCGGGCCTAGGGCGGCCAGATTTAGGGGCGGCGTCAATCGTGTCAAAAATAGTGTATTACGTACCTAGGCCAGTAAAGTAAAAAATGTCTCAGATCACATGTAATGGTCGGCCGAAGCAAAGCTGAGGTCAACAAACATGTGATCTGAGGCTTTCTTATTTACTGGCCAAGGTGTGTATACTATATAAAAGTTGGCAATAAAGTAATTTCATTATGTAGTCTATATGGTGGATGCTGAGAAAGGGGCGGCTGATAGCTTGGGGCCTAGGGCGGCCGAGACTGCAAATCCGCCACTG
>MU183959.1:263186-283333 GCA_016904865.1 Pissodes strobi
GTTAAGAATGAAATAATAACGGTACGGATTTCAGTGCCGCAGGCATGATGCGAACTCCCGAAATTTCACTTATTTAATTGCCTACAACTGAATATCCCGGCTGTATGATACCATATTGGTTGAAATTGAATTGTTCGCTATTGTGTGATGTCTGAGTGAATGGGAATATATAGCTGTATGTACACGCGAATAATAATGTATTCGTATTGAAGCGATATATTCTAGGGAGCGTAACGAGTTTAAATCGATGATTAATTGACAAATCCATCCAGGAGTTGTTAGGAAATGTGTGTCCGATCCTGGACCGTTGTCTTTCGGCTTGTCTACACGTGGTTTCGGAGTAACCATCAAGTTAACTGCGTGACTCGCTGTCTGATCTAAGCCTCAACTCTTTCGGAGTGTGTCTTCTCGACCTTGACGCTCCAGTGAACTAGAAGAATGAAACAAGTCCAAGTGCTAATTTAAGGAGGGATTTTGGGGGAAAAACCGTTTTTCGCGAAGGCTCGGATCGAAATTCTGACAAACACTTGTTGAAGTTTTCACTTCTATCGTGTGGCCTTAAGCACACACAATTTTTTTTTGGTAAAGTGATGAACGTCGGCCTCAACCAGTCTGTTGGTATTTCGCAGATTCGAACAAGGATGTGAGAAGTTTTAGGCCCCCATCATCTTCAGTGACGATCAAAAACCTTGAAGGTTTCCGCGTGAATCTGGTCTGTTCCTACAGCCTTGTTATTTTCTTGAAATTTTATCACGTCTCACTTCCTCTATCGTGATAGCAGGACTGGGCTCGTTGATATCATAGTCTCTAGGTGGTTGGTGGGGTCGTGTGTCATTGAAGAGATCCTCAACATACTCCTTCCTTATTTTTAGCTTTTCCTCAACGCTCGTTAAAACCTTATTGTTAGTGTCCTTGGATGCATATTAAAATTTAGTTTACTGTAAATTATTTGTTTTGCTGGTTTTTCTTTTTTCTTTCTTAGGAAACATTTGCTTCTGGTCTGACACCTTCAGAATTTGAAATCAATTAAATATTTTCTCTTGAAATAAAGACAGGAAAAAATAAAAAAACAAATAGCTAATTGTTGGTCTTCCTAGATATCTTCGAAAGTAGTCGCACTTTTTTTTAAAATTAACCCAACTTAACCCAAACTAACGTAATTACGCAATTTTCCCTCTCTTTAACCCTAGCTATATCTCTTAAGGTTTAGGAGATTTCCATGCATATGCTCGAATTTTTATATTATTTTTATTATATATTAGACCCTAAAAACAATGCGGCCCAGAGCCTAGATTTAAATATATATAATCTGAGAGCTACGTATGGGCACACAGTACAAACTTTCATGCGTTTGCATATTCGTATAACTTATTTCTGAATAAGCTGCATCCTGTTTTTACTATTTGTCTAAGGAACATCATTAGCTATTCTAGCACAGGCTTTATTGTCAGTTATACTTCAATTGTTGCCGACGTTTCAATAGCTGGTTGCTATCATTCTCAGGGTTCACAATTTTCCTTAGACAAATATTCGTACCCCGTAAACTTGGTGTATGCCTACAAATACCAATGCCAGATACATTGGGAGGCCAAAGGGGTATCAGCCACATAAAACACAAGTTTTATCGAATTTCACTATTTTGGAGCAATATTTTTTTTAATTTCTAACAGTCTGGGTGTTTATTTTTTGAAGTGAAGCTTCTTTAGCGAGTGTAAAGTCAGAAAAAATTAAACGCTTATCAAAGTGAACCGCTTATCAAAGTTGAAACGGTTATCAAAGTGAAACGCCTCTTTAATTAAGCATGTTCCAGAAAAGCTAGAGGATTGAAATTTTCAGGACATGTAGCCGGGCAGACATGTAGCTGGACTAAAACTGGAAAAAGTGGGAAAAGATTTAAAAAACGTATAAAAATGTTCGGAAAGTTAATAAAAGAATTATAAAACGAAACAAGAAAAAAAATTAATAAAAAGAAGCAAAAAATTATTCGGAAAGTTAATGAAAGTACTATGAAACCAAATAAGAAAAAAAAATTGTAATAAAAAAATAAAAAAATTGTTCGGAAAGTTAATAAAAGTATTATAAAATGATATAAAGAAAAGAAATTAATAAAAAAAAAGTTAGGGAAACGCGGTTTTCGGCGAAAAGAAGTTGAAAAAAAACGGGAAAAAACGAAGCAAATGTTGAGAAAAAAAAGCTTAAAAAAAATAAAAACTCAATTCCTAATATCTCTTTCAGAAGTTTCACTTCAGTTGTGTGCTTATATAGGTGAGGCATATAATTTTTTTACTGCAACTGCCGTTCCTTATCTCTAATAGACTTGCTATATTGTCATCAGAAACTCCGTAATGATATTTGAGTTGAATATGCAATTAAAACACAATCAAATTTTGGTAGACTTTTTGAAGTGAAAACTTCCTTTCGCAACTCGCTTTTTTCCTGGCTAGTGAAAAAGACAGAACCGTCAGGCGTGACGGCTTCTTTGGCTACATGACGCTCATTCGGATAAAGCCGGAACTTCAGCAAAGCAAGAGAGAGAAACAGTTAGGCGGCTTGAGTGCACTTTTTCTTGGATAGAGAATCAAATTGAGCGGTCAGGACCGACAAGTGACGCTCGGGTAGAGTCAGCGTCATTTTTCTCGAAATCGTCTACGAGTGGAAATTTGAGGTGTGCCACAGTTTTACGTTAGAGAGGGTTAGGTTGGCGATCCGATTTGCCGTTTTCGAGTTATTACGCAAAATATGCGATTTTTCAAAATTTTAATTTGATACACGATAACAGACTGTTGACAAAATTTATTAATTTTGATGAAACTTTCTGCACACATTCGCTTTGACGCTTTCGAGATCTATTGAAATTAGCGAGAATCGGAAAATGGCATTTTTTCGAGAAAGTGGTCACTTTGTGTCGTTCTAGCGCCCAAGAAGTAACGAGTCTCGAAAAAATCGGGACGACATCGACAGTTCGAGAAGAAATTTAGAGAAGGAAACCTCCCTAAATGTTTTCTGTTTCGAAAATGTCGGGAAAATGGACTTCTGAGGGAAGATGTATAAACATCGATTTGTAGGTCAAAGATATAATGAAGGGGCTATCATTTTTTCCTTGAAAAATATTTTTGATGTGTAAAGATCATACGCGCCGGTATGAAGGTAAATCTCGGCAAATGGGACGGAAATCGTATGTGGGGACGTTAAAGTGAAGGCCTATATGAGCGGGTATTAATGACATTTTGTACAGATATTTTCAAGAGTATAGTAAAGGACATATGACACGTTTAGCTTTTACCCGCGGCTTCGCTCGCGTTGTTTTTTACGGTTAGTTTTACTCCTATTTTCCTTTTCTTGAGGTTATATTTGTAAAAAACATTTTTTCTTTATTTTGGGCATGCCTTGTTAGTTTTGGTTAGTTTTTGCTCGTTGCGCCCTTGTAACGAGCGAAGCGAGCAAAGGGCTGTGCGTAAAGTGTAATATTAGACATTCTAATGCAAACGGTACAAATGTAAACATTAAGCAACTCACGTCAGGCGGTATCTGTGACGAGAATGTGTTTTGCAGGCTCTCTGTTACCGTCAGTGTAAAAGAATATAGGCCACCAATTCCAAAAAAAGTGGTTGCCTATATTCAGACGTCACGCGGTCTAAGGTGGCATTAGATTTTCATGTCGATGATGTTGATATAGGATATGTTTACACATCCGTGTCCCGAGTACTGACAGACTCGCTCAATTTTTTATATAGGAGAATCGATTTCCCACTTGAGAATTTATGTGTAAAGTCCTACAAGAATACACTTTAAAAATGATGATGCGTTTTATACAGGGTGAGCTAGCGGAATATAAACTTTTAGCCATTTCTAGTTTTGACACGACACGTCACCACGTAATATATTATAATTTGAAAATCTGAATGATAATTTAGTCTCATCAAGAACAAATGTAAGTGTTAGAGACACCATCGTCGCTGAAAATAATTCCTAAATGTGGCCTGGAAAACATGTATATTAATATCATAGTCATCACTCTCATACTCTCATAAAAATTATATAAATAAAATTTAACTTTTTTAGAGTAAATATAGCAGTTCATTATGAATAAAATCTAAAAAACAAATATTTTAATTTATTTTCAAATATACGCAAGCTGGGCTCTTTATCACTCATGAACTTGCCCCATATTCTATGTCGCCTTATCTAAATGTTGCCTAGTTTTAATATAACCGTCATATTATCTCAGAGCATGATATAGGAAAAATATATATTAGTGATTGTTATTACGGCTCTGTCAATATCAACATAAATAAATATATCGTTAAATATTGTTGGCTGTATTCTACTTTTATATCTTCATTTTTCTAGAAAATAGTGACAAAATATAGTAATAAATAATATTAACAAAAAATATTACTAAATATAATTGTCTCATGGTAACGAATCAATGGTTTACCCGTATAAAAGTAATAAGATTGTCAACACGATTCATGACATCTACATGGAGACAGTTTGACAGCAAACTCACTTCCTCAGTCCATATCAACAACATAATTCCAAGAGCACTGAAGATGCTTGTTCAAAGATCTTCAAAGGACCTTGAAAATTCTTTACACTTACCTTGCACGACCTATCTTGGAATATGAAACCACTGTTCGGTCATCTCACAGGTATTGCTGGAATGGAAACGGGCAAAGGGAAGTTTATTAAAGCTCGTCTCTTGAATGAACAATGAACCAGAGTTCTTGCCAGGCTGTTACGAAACGTTCACAAAACGCTACAAAATTGTATAGATTGTTCAATTTAAATTGAAAATATATGCAGAAATCGAAATAAATAAATAAGACTATTTTAAAAATAATTCTTGGTTTTCTGTTTAGTCTAAACCTGTGATAAAACTCATATCTAGCACACATGCATACAAACGAACACAAAAGAAGAATGACCCTACTTTCATAATACCCTATCTACTCACATATAAAATATTTGCTATTATATTCGTACCAAGTTTACAGTATTAAAGATGACAACAAATATTTGCATTTTCCTAGGGCCATTCCCAGTTAATTACGACACAGAGAACTGGAACAAGCTAGCTGATTTTTTGCAAACTGACGAGAGGACGAAAATTCCAGTTTACACTAGAGCGAAATTATTACACGATGCATGGAATCTGGCATATGCAGGAGACTTGAGTTTTGCGACAGCGTTAAATATGACCTTATTCTTAAAGAATGAGAGGGAGTACTTAGCTTGGGATCCAGTATTTACTTTGATAGATCATATTGGAAAACACATTGATAGTTCTGCAGTGCATAAGAAATTCCAGGTAAGCAATCAGTTAGGCCATTCCATTTAATGCAGTCGAATCAAATAAATTTCACTTCTTGGCTGCCATATAAAATCAATTAACTCAAATTTGCCATTTGCAATTTATTTAGTATCAGTAGTCAATAATCATTTCTACAGTTACCTACAGGGTATGGCAAGAACTGTGGCCACCCCGCCTTTAGCCAGAATTTACTGATTATATGTGGGTCCTAACTTAATTTTTTCAAGTTTAAGCTTTTAGAAATACCTGTTTTTACTAGCTGCTGTCATAAGATTTATTAAAATGCACACTACTTTAGAGATATTTGGATGATATCCAATAAATGTAGGTTTAAATACCTATGCTTTTTATTCCATATAATCCGATCGAAGGAAAAATACCAACAAAATCAAATACCACCATAATGACACCAATGTTCATGAAAATGTACATATTACTACAAGAGTACTTTTTTCAATATCGTACTTTTTCAATATCGGCCTAAAAGTACTCAGTAAGCTAATCCCAGAAATATTTAGAAATATATACATTTTAATATGGGAAGGCTTCCGAAATGATAGATTTACCATCTTTTTTTATGGCAATGACACACACTATGGTTCCTATGGCACTCGACGAGCGGTGTACGTACGAAGATGTTGATTGACACGGTTCTTGAATAACTGTAGGTTGTAATTTGGGGGAAACAGAGGTCCTGGGAGTGAGTTCTACAGCGATGCAGTGCGCCAGGCAAAGTAGTCTTTGTAAAGCGATGTTCTAGGTGTTTCCGGTTGTACAACGAACGGGTGCGCTCTTTCCGCCCGTCGTGACAGTCTGACAGGCGTTGCTGGGGGCGGAATGAGGCGGGCCAAATCCTGGGAACATCTGCCCTGAAAATATCTTAAATCAGGGATATCTCGGCCACATGTCTGAGGTATTCCAGACTATCCAGATCCCGGGTCAACTCCGGGTCGTCAACAAGATGAATGGAATCCAGCAGCTTTATGATGTGCTTCGGTGCAGCCCCCAAGATGAGTGATCAACATTCTACGCTCGGTCTCATTTGCGCTTTGTAGAGCAGCTGCGGTGTATACAGTTTTTTTGTGGCGAAATAGTGCACCAAGCTTCTGCGAGGCTAATGTTACCAACGTGGTCATGCCATGGCATATTGTTGTTGACCGAAACACCCAGTAGTAGGTACGATTGACGAGGATGATTGATGCCATAATGATTTCAGGATCCGCTGTATTGACGTTCTTGGTAAACGTGGCTGCTTGGGATTTGCTGCGCATTGAACTGGACCAAATCTCTGTCGCCCCAAGTTCGAACTTTCTCCAGATCTTGATTAATTGTTGTAATCTGCTTCTGTCTGCGGTGATAAGTCTCAGCCGCTGGTAAAGGTTTTCTAATCTAAAGTGGGAGACAAGGGCACTGTCATCTGCAAAACTGTAGACAGGAACATTGGTTTCAGACAGCAGGTCATTAATATATATTAGGAATACAGTTGGTGAAAGTATAGCGCCCTGAGACACACCCGCATGTGGTGAATGTTGTAGGCTTTCTGTTTCCTACCTACAGCTCTTTCGCATCCTGGGGCTTTCCTGCTATCACAAAAGTACATACTTCAAATATGTTTCGTTTTGAGGAGTCACCTTTTTATAATTTCTGCACGGCAGGTACTCGACACTTAAATATTTCTCGATATCATCAGCATAACGTCTATAAAGTTACAATCTCCATAGAAACATCCATTCAGTTGCAGATTTACTGCAGTAATATCCGTGAGAGCAAAAACTCGTACTTAGCCATTTGCGATATCGATACTTTCTTATGTGATACAAGGGCTAAATATTTGCCATTAAATATGAGACTTCCACTTTGAAAACTTAAAGGAATATCGAACTAATGTAATCAACTTTCTTTACAAAATGGAAATGATGGCAACGAAGAGGAGCTCAGATCATCTGATGGTAAATTTAGATGTAAGAGATCTTTAGGTTGATCCGACAGACTGTCTCACGAAAAGAGTACTTGTAAAACTGTTTATTTCTGTTCTCGGTAAAACATTTCCGCCAATCAATATAAATATCGAAGGTCGCAAACGCGCATGTATCTACGATTTTTTTACATGTTGTTAGGACTCGTGAGAGTAATTTATACCTAAGTTTGCAACCCTGAAAACCCTGTGCTACTCCGGTGGTGCTCAAATACCTAAAAATGTTGGCACTTCTTTTACTTTTTTCAAAAAAACTAACCTAAAGAAGCTTTTTTCGATTATCTATGTTCTATACTATATTTTTTTACGGCAAAATAGCTACAATATCAGCCCAACTTGAGCTCTTTACGTCCATTGGTTGGAGAGATACAGCCAGTCAAAAATGGACAAGTTTTCCAAAAAAGTAAAAATTTATCGGTAGGGCCATATTCCAAGTCATGTATCCGCAAAAGTAATGATCCTGAAGAGAAGTCATAAGGAAAGGATTTGTAAAGAATTGGATCAGCTTTAATTTGGTTCTAAAGTGATGCTTCTGGACGCCATAGTTTTTCTCAAAAACGAGAAAATAGTGAAACATCCAAGTTTAGGAAAATAATGAAGACAATGTAATGAATAATTTTGGTACATATTTCTTTCAAAAAAACGTAGAAACATGTGAAATTAACGCTTTATATATAATAAATAGCTTCATATGAACATACAGTGAACAAATGAACGTAAAAATTAAATTAACGTGAAAATAAAACAACGTAAACATAAATGTAAACTAGGATAGTCAAGCACAAATCCGTAGGAGTTTAGAATTTCATCCTTTTGGAAGGACCGGGTCCCGTCCAGTCTGGATCAGTGGAAGAGGGAGGCGAGGTGGAGGCATGTCATCATATGTTATTGGGTCGTCCACTTCTTCGTCATCATCCTTGTCCAGGACGATAGATGTGACGTTACTACAATTTCGCCCTTGGCAAAAAGAGCATATGATAGAGCACTTGAGCCCTGCCTTTATGCAAGTGAACGATCCTAGGCACCCTTTTTGCATCTACAAGCCACTATTTTAAGCAAGGTCTGAGGAGCGGGCTCTGCGCACATTCTGATCGGAATGAGACCTTGCTCGCTGGTGACCCATCCCCAGTCACACGGGTTTTTGTCTATCCCCAACCATTTTTGCACCTGGTGATAGGTCCTTCAAGAATGATAATTTTCAGCCTCTGATGTGGGAGCGAGGCGGGCAAGGCTGACTTTGGCCGTGGCTGCCGATTTTACAAATGCAGTGTATCGCAGAGAGTTCAGCGTTCCCTCATCTGCTCCGTAGAGGTTCATGAGGAACTTTTCGCCAGCATTTCCTACTTCTTCTTGGTTGGGGTTTGGATTTAAAAAAATATTGGCGAGCTCTATCCAATGGGGTTTTTCAGGACGTTGCACCACTACATCTTGCCTTGCCAAAAGAGGGTAGAGGTGGTGTCACACCCACTCATGGCATGCAGGAACAAAACTATCCCCTTTGGATGCGGCATTTCTCTACTTGTGAAGGAATTTGCGGGATATTGAGTGCATTCTGACCCACCTCCGCCGCCTTTCTGAAAGTACACGTTTGTCTGTCCAGCCATTTAGGAGGACCAGTAGTTCGACATCCTCCCCAATTATAAAAACTTGCTCGAACGATGAGCTCTTGCAAAGGGCAGTCCTCACTATATCAACATCAGCATCTTCTTCATACTGATGTACCTCGATACCCTCCCTGCCTCTCGAATTCGGTCTGTATCATGGTGATCAGGCGGCGTTTGTTGGATTTGTTTGAGAGTAGTTTTACCTGAGGCACGTTGATGGGTCTGGATTCATCAAACAAAATGTTACTGCAGGAGAGAGAAGCAGAGCGTCGCAAGCGTTCAGCTGATTTAGTACTCCTCATAGCTGCATCTTGTGGGTATCCATCGAACATCACAGCTACGTTTTTACCAAAGTGATTGATAACGTAGCTGGCGTATCCTACCACAATGGTTCCAACTGAATCATTTCGATGCCAGATCACCTTATGCAGTAGGTAACCACCATCGACCACTGTAAACGCTCTGTCTGCTGGGATTATATTTTTAGGGAGCGGCGTAAATGCTGAATAGAAGGAAGATTTCGTCCCCTTCCGCATTCCTTCTTCAGTGAACAAGGACAACGGATAAGGTGCCAGCTCATACTCAAAATGCTGCTTCAGTTGCTCATCTGATTGTTTTGTCACGCAGACCCTCTGGAATATTGTGAGAGGATCAAATCAACCCTTCTGTTAAATACTTTCATAGAGGTGGTGACTGATGCCAAGGTCTTTAATTTATCCTTTCGTTTGAAAGTCACTTTACCAAAGGTGTTACCAACAATTTGTTTCACTCTTTCCGCTCCCAGTTCTTGAGTCAAGTGGCAGTGTAAATTATAAGCTTATATTTTATTGAGGTTCGTACTTAATGATTTCAACAAAGCGACTGTGGTGTAACAGGTACAAAGCGAACTCGACGATCGAGTGATGGAATGTAGCATCCCCGCGCGCACGCCCCGCATTGGGCACCACGGGATTAGCACACGTTTTTCAGGGTTGTACACTTGGATATAAACTACTCTTAGGGTTCCTAACAATATATTAAAAAATCGTGGATGCATGCGCGTTTGTAATGTTTTGCTTTTTTTGTGTCGATATTGACTGGTCAAAAACTACGATGTTTCACTATTTTTTCGTTTTTGAGGAAACTATCGCGCCCAGATTATTTACAAATCATTTCCTCATTACTCCTCTTCAGGATCATTAATTTTGCCGGCACATGTCTTGGATAAATTTATCTACCGATAAATTTTCACTTTTGTGGAAAACTTGTCCATTTTTGACTCGCTGTATCTCCCCAATAAATGGACGTAAAGAGCTCAAGTTGGGCTCGTATTGTAGCTAGTTTTCCGTACAAAAATATATTATAGAACAAAGATAACCGAAAAACGCTTCCTTAGGTTAGTTTTTTTGAAAAAAGTAAAAAGTGCCAAAATTTTAACGTTTTTTGAGCACCACGGGAGTAGCGCAGGGTTTTCAGGATTGCAAACTTGGGTATAAATTACTCTCACGTCTCACGAGTCCTAACAATATATAGACATAGTATCATAAACAAAGTATCTAAATTAATGTTGTGATTGCCTAACATTTTCACTGGTAATTTGTACGCTTAGTGCAATAATTAGTGAACAAAAAACCGAGTAGTGTGACAATGGTCTCGACAACACTTGGTCTTATTTAGATAAGTTATTTTATTTCTAAGCTAACGAGTGCAACATTTCTTGTACACACATAATTATAGGTTTATAGCAGATATAAAAATTAATGAGTATTCGCTGACTCAATTGCATAGGAATGGTATGCCTATTGACCGAGTTGTATCTTATGAATCAAATAATGTCGTAAAAGTATTTTTAGTAATATTCTTAAATTTAAATATACAAATCAGTGCAAAAATGCCAAATACCGTAATTCACATTATTTAAGTACCTAGTGCTAAATCTAAGAATCTTACTAACTACACTGAGTTGCCCAGCAAAAACTTTGTACCTCGAATTTCAGTATTGAAAATGAATATCTGAAAAAACACTCGGGCACGATGATTATTGATTTTGGGGAGGCAATTTTTTATTGTATTTTTAACCCTTGAACTTGAACCCCTAAGCAGATGATAGTTACCCGCCAAAATTTTTAATGGGAAGGAGCATCGAGTGAATCAGACCATTGTTGAAGGTATGTTTATCGTGATTATAAAGTCCAAATTTGAGGTTGCTGCTAATATTCCCGTCGATATGACAGTTTGTCAAACTTTATGGGAAAAAAGTTTAAGCTAATAATTAATTAATTAAAGGGCTACAGACTATAAAATCAGGATCTGAAGATCTTTAAAAGAGAGATATTACTCGATCCTTTCTGGCGAGGGTATGTTTTACTCCTATAATTCGAAATGATAGGTTCCTTTATTTGTAATTTGTTTTCTTAAAAAAGGTAAATACGTAACAAAAGTATTCACTTATTTTTCTGATCAGTATATTAAACGCTGGAAATGACCTCCATTTATCTCCATGCAGTAAAGTATCCATCCATGATTCTGGCTGGCGCATACATTTTAGATTTCAGATGTTCCCATAGGAAAAAGCCTACTGGGATCCAAATCAGGTGATCTGGGTGGCTACTCAATATCATCTCTTTTTCCAATCCAGTTTTGATGAAAGTTTTCATCTAAAAATTGAGACACTGGTCGGGCGAAATTAATAAGTGCACCGTCTTGCTGAAAAATTATGGTTTCATCGTCTTCTTCAATTTCTATGATTTGCACGAAGGTTGGAAGAACATCATTCTCCAGCAATTCCAGATACGTTTGTCGAACAAATAGCTTACATTATTGTTAACAGTTTCATTACTTCACAGAATTGGAGTCGGCTATCAAAAATTTATTTTGTTTTAGGTCTCTCTGGATTGTTGTAAGTGACACACTAAACACCTCGCACAAAAATTCAAATTCAAATTCAAATGGTCTTTATTAATGAAAAATTGCTTACAGATAATACAGTTGAACATACAACGTCAAGATAATAGTATATTATTTTATATGGAAGAAAAGTGATTGATACTTTTCATGGCGCGCTCGTGTTTAACAGCCGAACGGAGTGAGGCTGGTAATAGAGAGCAAGCCATGAAAAGTAACTTTTCCTCCACATAAAATATGCTGTTTTTTCTTCAAATGTCGACAAATTAATGCAAAAATATCTATTTTTAATAGTAATAATAATTATTATTATTATCAAAGATAAGTTGGTTTGCAAGGCGGCTTAGACCGGTATCGGTGAATAGGCACAGGTCGTTGCTATAGTAATGTAACATAAAGCTGTCAGTGGACACTGTCAACAATAATTATTTTTTTAAAATTGCGTCTCCGATTGCGTTTTAATTCCGTATTGATAAGCAATTATTGAGTAAGTTCGATTAAGTTAATAACCAATTTGTTCCTTAATTAGTGATTTTTAGAAATGCAGTGCACAAATCGAGTGTTAAATACAAATTTTAGTTTAATAATTCTTGAGTTGTTGATGCTTGCTTTGTTGTTTGTTTGTATCTATGTTGCTATGGTAACACTTTTACCTCCGCCGGCGGAAAAGTGAAAAGTAAAGCTCCGGCGGAGGAAAAATGAAACTTCACGGCCGCCTAAACAGTCAAGTAATGACGGATTTACTGACGTTTGAAGAAAAAAATTATTTCAGGAGTAATTTCCTATCTAAGTCTATCCTAAATCCTAAATTGGCTTATAACAGCTTTTATAATTAGTTAAAAAAAATGTTAGTCAAAAAGAATTAAGAAAAAATATCAATAAAATGGGATAAAACGGTTACATCAGTTGAACACTAGAACAATTAAAATAACATAAATACAAGGAACAACAAACAACACATCGGAAACAATGTTTGCAGGAGACTTCAAACTTCAGCAGATCTATGATTCAGAAATTCTTGGATGTGTATGGTTCAATTTCTAAAAGCAGGTTTTTAATAGATTTCTTAAAAGCGCCAAGAATTTCCAGCTGCCTAATAGTATTTGGCAATGTGTTAAAAAATTTAATACACGAGTACCTTTCTCAGTAAGCCTATGTTGGGGAGGGCAAAACCTAGTCGGAATAATTATTTGTGAATTAAACTCAACAAATCTCTCCCCATTCTTAAGCAGAAATAAAAGACACTCACATATATAAAGTCCATAAGTTGTCAGAGGTCCCAAGTCTCTAAACCTTCCCCTACATGAGTATCTCCGCCTTAAGTTGAGCAAGATTCTAACTGCCTTTTTTGAGCTAAGAAAGCTCTATCTGCATTCCTACTTCCTCCCCAGAACATTATGCCATATTTAAGGACTGAGTATATGTTTGCAAAATATACAGTTTTTAGATTGTCCAGGTTTAAATATTTGGAAAGTATTCTCATTGAGTAACATGCAGAATTGACTCTATTGCAGATAATTAAGAGATGTTGTACCCAATCAAGGTTATGATCAATGTAGAGACCCAGAAACTTTGTATGTTCGGACAGAGTTTATCTTGATTCATTGAGAGAAACAACCCTTGGCATGTCCTTATTTTTTTGCTTGGTTCGAAAGCAGGTAACATTTGTTTTTCAGTATTTAGAACTAGTTTATTCTTGGCAAACCAGTCCTGTGCTGCTATCAGTCGATCTGTGGAGATCTCAAGAAGCTCTGACAGTGCCAACCCAATTATTAGCAGGTTGGTATCATCAGCAAAATTTGTAAGGTGGAAGTTTTTACCCAGTATTTCACTGGCTAAGTTATTAATGTAAAAAGTGAAGAGCAAAGAGCCCATGACACTGCCTTGGGGTACACCCATTAAGATTTGTTCTTCATTGGAAAAGTGCTTAACCCCCCCAGTCTCAATGACCACATTTTGCTTTCTATGTAGGAGGTACGAGTTTATCCACTGCAGGGCTGGTCCACGCACTACATAGCGCTCCAATTTTTCGAGCAAAATCCAGACGTCAACACTGTCGAATACCTTTGATAAATCCAGGAATACACCCAAAGATAGGTTCCCATTCTCAAACTCATTAAGGATCATCTCAAGTTGCAGTCTTCACTTACCTTTCTTTAAGAAAACCATGCTGGGATGAGCCTATTAATTTTTCTGCACAGAAGAACTGCAGAAGCCTTGAGCACACTGCAATTTCAAAAGCTTGATAACAAGCTAATAGGCCCGTAGTTTTCAACAAGCGTGGGATCCATGGCTCCATGATCTAAAATATTCCTCTGGATCACCATCTTTCCTCACCCCTTTTATGCACCCTTGATTCGTTTCCCGCTAATTCAGCATCGTTAAATTCCGCAACCAGTTGTAATACATAAACTTCAATCACATTTTTTTCAGGAAGTCGTTCGATGAACATAGTCGCGATTACTGTGGCATTGTTGCATTATAAAAAAATTTGATCACTTCTACGTTTTCTACCATAGAGCAAATTATGTTAAGTTTACTAAAAATTAACAATCATTCAACAGTGAACTGTTTAAATCAGAAGAAACATTGCTTAAATGTCATGATTTTGCAATTTACTCGTCTACTATTCGAACTCTCATTTCGTTATGGATGAAAATATTCACGCAACTTTTAAGGGCCAAAAAGTACTGGAAGAGTCCTCTCGCGACCCTTCTCCCCTATTCAAATTTAGAAGGACGTCCTTCCTCCCATTAAATGGTTGAAGCCACGTATGTATAAAAGGTGAAATATATTTCCCCCTTGAATGAAAAATCGATGTCCGAGTGTGTTTCGACATTTCCATTTTAAATATTGAAAATGGAGGTGCAAAGTTCTCGTTGGGCCACCCTAAAAAAGATCTGAACAGCCTTGCTTGCGGCACTGAAAATATTATTATCAAGGTGCTCATTTTATACTAACCAAATACCTAAGATATACATTTCTAATGCGCTCCATTTACATACAATAAAATTAAGTTATTTTAATTTATTGTAATAAACATTAAAACTATTTCAGACTTATGTTCGATTACTTCTTACTCCTCTCTACGAAGAATTGGGTAACGAACCTCAAGATGGTGAACCTGACGGTAGGGCTCATTTAAGAAGCTCTTCAAAGGTGTTCCTGTGTCAAGCGGGATACAAACCTTGTATAGAGGAAGCACAAAAAGCCTTTAAGAAATGGATGGAGAATAAAAATCCTGATGAAGGAAATCCGTAAGTAAAATAAATTAATTCTCTAAAGAAGGGCTAATAGGAATACGATTCTACTCCATGCTCAGTTGAGATTTATCGAATTGACTCTCAATTAAATGAATTTATTATATTATTAATGAAATATTGAAAAGTGTAAAAATACACAACCTCGAAAACTACGTAGACAACATTGGTCACCTAAGAAAAGTTACTTCCTGCTTTCTGTTTTTAAATAGCAATACAATTTAGCTGAATAGCTTCTGGATGAGATGGTATTACTTTCTAATAATCTAAATTAGCTCATGCATTTTTCGCAGACTCTGATGGTCAACCAAAATTACTATTTAGCTACAGCTCGATGGCTGCCTTAGATAACATACATATTGGCATGTTTTACGGCTGAGACTAAGAAACATGTTCGGAGCGTCACAGAGTAGTTTGTATATAGATAACTGGTGGATGAGATGTCCAAATAGTCAATTCAGAGAAATAACAGACTTAAATAACGATTTTTCATATTATGCTAATAATTTGAAATAAAGACTGTTGTTAAAAAAAAAATAATAATAATAATAATAATAATAATAATAAAAGACATTGAGGTTTATAGATTCAAAAGTCTAGTCTCTGTTGGAGCAAATAAATACAAGAGAAAAATATCTGCATTTTCAATATCACAGATTTATCGTAGGCTTCTTTTAACAAACGGGCAAGTTAGTGGTGAGTGGATAATTTCTCATCCAGCTGTTTAGTGCTTCATTTAAAGGCCCATTAAAACCATCATCAACTTTTTGTATTCTACGTGTGGAATGAGGCGCATATTCTATAACTTCATGACTTTTATGGCGCCCACCTAGTAATAGCATTTTTTTTTCAATTGTCGGTTTGGTAAACTTCACGAAATGCTTCATACATTTAAACAAGATTTCACCATTATATAGATGTTGCAAAAACTCTACAATTTTGGGATCCAAATTCTAGATTTCATTGGTCTCTATTATTACTTTTTGCTAAGGGTTAAAACATATTCCAAATTGTTATTTATCCAAAGATTTCACACACGCCATTGAAGTTGACTCAGATGTTTTAAGGGAAATGGATGAATTTTTTCCCTCAAATCCTCAACCATTCCCAGTCGGCCATTTCTTTTACCTCGGCTATTTCTTAAACCACTGTTTTAACGGCTATTCTAATATCACAAAATCGGCTATCTACGTTTTCAAAAGGTGCTACAATTGCTCGTTTCCAATCTTTTCCCCAAATATTTCTGTATGGCCACCTATATACCCGTCTTTTGACCCAAATTCTATAAAAACATGCCATCCAAGCATCGTAAATGGAACGTTGTAGGTCTTGGATGCTAAAAGCCAACCCATTCTTTATTCTCGAACAGCAAATGTGACCTGCTTCATATGATCCTTTTCCCAGAATGGCCAGACGATTTTCGGTCATAGCGTCCCTTATCTGAAGAAAAAAATAACGTATAAATATGGGTATAAACATTTAAGAATTGGTATGGATGAGATGGCATACTATGCCATTTCGAACTAAATTTACATCAGGTAATTGAATTCGAATTTTTTAATTAATCTAAGAAGGCAAGCATCCAACATATTAAAACTATCATGATGGCATTGAACATTCACATCTAAATAAATTCATTTACATAATTTATGATTTTAAATTTGATGAGCAGCAAAGTTCTGAGCAATAAACTAAAAACATCGGCACACTTGAATTTAATAAAACTTCAATACGAACTAAATGATTTTGTCTTTTAGATATGGTTCGCTTCACATGTAACCTCCAATGTGAGGCATGCCGTCTCAGGCATACTTCCCTTACTATTAAATATACAAAACAACGTTTTGAAAAAACGTACCAACACGATATAGTTTATTTTCTCAGTTTTTGAAGTTTAAATGCTGTTAAAACTATTTATTAAGCATTTAAAAATATTTAATTTAACAAATATAAAACCACTAAAGTCCAAAAGTAATGGTACATAGGGCAACAGCGAATTTCTGACATCAAAATATTACGATCTAGCTGAATTGTCCTATTCCGATATTAAGAAAGATACAGGGTCTCAAAGTTAAAATTTTATTTTGGATTTTATTTCATATTTTCCCAACTCTTTGTCATATAGTTATGAAAATTGGTATAGGAGGATTTTCAAGGTCGATAAAAATTAATTTAATATTTTTGTTGTAGCTGATAGGGGGGGCTACCTGCAATACTATTTGCCCATTTAAATAACTGTAACTTTTTTCTGACTAACTCCATGGTATTTTTGGCAACAAAATATGATAGTATTGTATTTTCGCGTAATGAATTCATTAGAAGAAGTAGTAACTTTTATCGTATTAGTAATAGGTGCATTATCGACTCACTTAATGCTCTATCACCATACCTTTTTATTTGTGTTCCAAGTACAAACACTTTTATACACATCTAGCTTTCAATTATTTAAAAACACACAGAAACATACTCAAAATGCATAACACTTAAAATGTATATAAAGGTAAATAAACTAATATTATTAAAGTAAAATAATATAAATACAAATATAAATTACAGATATATAGACAGAAAAATAAGATTATATAACAACTTACAAATTTAATAAGACAGTTTTAAAAGGAACAAAACATAAGGCAAAAAGGGTGTTCGAATGGCCATTAAATATATTTAAAGAAAGTCAATACTAGCGTCTGATCACTAAAAGGTTGACACCAGCATTGAGTGGCTTTATTAGAATAGGAAGTCATTGAAGCTATGAAGAGCTTTTGAATTGAAATAATAGGCTTTTTCGTTTAGATTTGCATTGATTAAATGGTAGATTTTTAAAGATATTTGGTAGTTTATTCAAAAATTGTTGACAGTAATATTTAATAGAGAGACAGGATATCTGCACGCTTAGGAAGCCTTGTTTCGTAATCGTGAAAGTAATTGTTGCTTTGGAATGATAGCAAGTTAATACTGGTACCAGATTCTTAATATTCCCCAAAAGAAATATTGTCTTTGAAAGTCCCTTGGCCAGATGATCATCATGCGGTTGGAAGGAAAGGAAGAGATCCCAAGATCTCCAAGAAATTTCACTTCTGGTGAATTCTAAGTATCACTTAACTGTCGCAAAACAAAAGTGATTTGGATAGAACCTTTTTATTTCTATTCCAAGTACTATACACGTCCAACTTTCAATTGTTTAGAAGTACATAGAAACATTTTCAAAATGTAGAACGCATAAAACGTAGGCATATCAAGTCTAAAATAAAATGATAATATTAAATATATAGAATAGTAGTAATATAAATTACAAATATATAGATAGAAAAATAAAATTAGATAATAACTTGCAAACTAAGTAAGATAGTTTTAAAAGGAATAAAACAGGCTTTGGTATACACATGAGGCGAAGGGAGGGTACGAATGGACATTAAACAGATTAAAAAGTTGACACCAGCATTGAGTGGCTCTTTTAGAAGGTAATGGTAATTCATGGCTTGAATTCACCCCCAGCCAAGACTGCATTACAGGCCATAGATTGAAAAACCCTGTGGTATATCTGGAAAACCACTGAGAAAGGTATCAGATTCTTAATAATTCTCAAGAGAAATATTATCTTTGAAAGTCCCTTGGCCAGATGATCAACATGCGGCAGTAAAGAAATTTCACTTCTGGTGTATTCTAGGTATCACTTAACTATCTCAAAGCAAAAATGATTTAGGTAATCTTAATCACACTGAGAGAGGGAGGTAAAGAGTCTGTTAGAGAGAAACGAATCTTCCAAGGCCCTCATTTGTATTGGT
Source organism: Pissodes strobi (assembly GCA_016904865.1). NCBI lineage: Eukaryota > Metazoa > Arthropoda > Insecta > Coleoptera > Curculionidae > Pissodes > Pissodes strobi. Next base: position 282,011 of record MU183959.1, read on the forward strand.
AATGAATTTTTCAAAGATATGGTCACCGTTCAGAAGTGCTGTTTCATCAGCAAATAATACCAGGTTAGAGCTTGGAATGGCATATAATGTCATTCATGTAGAAGTTTTTAAAGAAGGTAGAGGTTTTCAGGATAACTTTTCATTAGATCTATACTGTCTGCATTGATGTTATAATATTATGATTTATCCAACAAGATGTGTGAGACGCGATAAAAGATTTTTGTGCTCCCTCACAAAAGTCCACAAAATATTCAAACATGTTCATTATTGCAAGTATGACTGACTTGCCTTCTCTGAAGCCAAATTGGTACTCAGAGAACTCCATGCAGCTTTCGTTATATGCCTTAACGTTAAGAAATACAAATCATTGCTGTTATTTTTTTATATAAAAAAACATTACCTTTAGTTCTTATCCTTCTACGATCGCTTCCAATATTGGATGAACTTAACAATAATATTAACTACACGTCAACTCTTCTACTGTATTTTTAGTCATGCTATGAGATAGGGTACAACTGTTGAGAGTAGTATCTATAATCACTTTTTTTGATTTTAGTAGGTGAATCATCATAATATAAGCTTTCGTTTATCACATAAATAATACACTAAACATTTCAGGGTGGCAAACCAATACATTTGCCCCGTCTTCAAGTGGGGAACCAATGAGGAATGGCAGTTTGGCCTTCAACGCATCATTAACTTCCCACAAGGCAGAAAGCCGAATGAGAGAACTTATCTTCTTAAAACACTTGCTGGCTGTCCAAATGATTCCTGGAAAATTGAGCGATTGCTAAATATCACCGTTTTAGAATTGAACGGAAACTTTACCGATAACGACATATACTTGATATTTAGTATGTTGACTGGAGGAGCCAATGGATATACCACCTTGTTTAACTTCTTGAGAAAGAACTGGGACACGATCAAGACCAGGTAATATATTTTTTGTGTGTTTCATCAGCATGATGCGTTAGTTTAGTTGAGATATTATTGGAAACTTCTAAACAGGTTGTCAGTGTAAAAATCGATCCGATTTTTATCTAATTTTTAAATTATTATTTTTTCGGAGAAACGACAGTTTGGAAAACAATATTAGATTAGATAATGATAAATATGATGTTTTATGTTTCTAGTTAAATACAACTAATAAGCACTTTCTAAACAAAAAAGAATGCGTGCAAGATCGGTCTAGAGAACGAATAGTAAAAAAGGATTATTCTAAAGGAAAAATTAATAACACCAAGAAAAATGTATCATTGCAGATATCAGATAAAATCGTAAAAACCGTTTCATCATAATAGTTAAAAATTAATCGTATTAGAA
>MU183960.1:0-33542 GCA_016904865.1 Pissodes strobi
GAGGACGTAAAGTCCGTCGCCCCCCCTCTAACTTTTGAACCGTTTGGTATACTGCGATGAAATTTGGAACGGTATTATATGAGACAATTTTCTATTTTTGAGCAAATAATGACAGATTTAAATGTCAAAATGACAGCTGGGCGTACTTTCGGATTATTTTTTTAAATGGAAGAGTTGGTCATGTGATATGTCATTTTGAAGGTATTTTTATGCTTAATTCAACCCTAGACTTTGAAAACATTTGATTCATTACATTATCAAATACCGACCAAATTTAGAATTGATTTTTTGACGTCTAGTTTCAGGCGGAAGGTACCTTTTATACCACCAGATGCAACAAAAACTGTAGTTGCCATGGTTTCCTGATATTTGTCATTTTAAAACGTGCCTGTCAAGTGTTCTAAAAACTTCGATAATATCATTTAATTCAAATGTCGCATTCGCTAGAAGATAAAATACAAGCAGTTATCATTTTTGGCGAGGCTAATCGGAATTATCACGCTGCAGTTCGCATCTTCAATGAACGTTTTCCTGAACGGCCAATGTGCAGGAAATACTTTCAGAAGCTTTTGCCATAATTTCATGTATTAGGTACGGTAAAAGATGCCCCAAGATCTGGAAGGCCCAAAATGAGCGAAAACGTGCAAGTGCCGGTCGTAGCTGAAATGGTAAATAACCCCCAGCAATGTACTAAATAAGTAGCAGAGACATGCAATATTTCATATTCATCCGTTAAGGAGATTTTAAAAAGTACAAATTTCATCCTTATAAGATGAGAATGGTCCGCAAATTAACAGAAGATGATCCTGACAGGTGATTAGAGTTTTGCGAGATTATGGCACGAGGGATTGAAGCAAATCCCAATTATCTGAGGCATATTTGTTTTAGCGATGACAGTACCTTTTTTTTAATGGAACAGTTAACACTCAAAGCTGCAAGTACTGGAGTGATGAAAGCCCTCATCTATTTCGCGAAGGACAAAATAAATGTTTGGGCGGGCATTTTGGGTGGCCATATTATAGGTCCTATATTTTTAGACGGAAATTTGAACGGCCCGACATATTTTCGAATGCTGCAAGATACCATCATTTCACTTATTGAAGGCGTTGTTGCACAAAATCCGTTTGAATTCCAGTTTGGCATTACGTTCCAACAGGATGGTGCCCCTCCCCATTATTTTAGGGATGTTAGAAATTACTTAGATGCAACTTATCCGGACAGGTGGATTGGTCGCCGAGGTCCAACAGAGTGGCCAGCTCGCTCACCGGACCTGACACCCCTTGATTACTTTCTATGGGGCTACGTGAAATCTAAGGTTTATAAAATGGTTCCGGATTCTCTGAATGAACTTCGATAACGCATCATCGATGTGTGTGCGGGAATAAACCCTGCAACCCTCCACAATGTTAGGGAAGAATTCTTTAACAGAATGTTCTTTTGTCAAGAGGTACAGGGCGGATATTTTCAACATCTTTTAAGATGAAAATTTGACGTTTTTTGTGTTTTCCTCAATTATTATAACATCATTTTCAATTAGTTTCGTAATTAGGTACTTATCTAATAAACCTGCTTAAAACATTGTTATTAGTCGCTATTTAAGGATGTATGAATCAAATGTTTTCAAAATCGAGGGTTGAATTAAGCATAAAAAGACCTTCAAAATGACGTGTCACATGACCAATCCATTCATTTAAAAAAATATTCCGAAAGGACGCCCAACTGTCAACTTGACATTTGAATCTGTCATTATTTGCTCAAAAAATAGAAAATTGTCTCATATAATACCGTTCCAAATTTCATCGCAGTATACCAAACGGTTCAAAAGTTAGAGGGGGGGGCGACGGACTTTATGTCCTCACTGTATATATATTTATTATTTCCTGTTACAAAAAAATCTAAAAGCCAAAACTTTTAAGTTATAGATAATAAAATAAAGATCTAAGCTATAAAAAAAGTATACACGAAAAATTCACCCAATCTATAGAATGGGTTTACTGCTAAAATGGGCTTGACCATCCTCTTAAAAATATTCTGAAACGATAACGTTTTAACGGAGGTAGGTAAATCGTTAAGTACTTAAACAACTTATTGTTGAAATTGCGCTATAGTTAAGATGTTGTTTAGGTCAAATTAGTCTATCTCTGACTACTTGTAAACATTTACGAAAAATATATAAATTACTACTTAAATCTGTAAATACCTTTTATGCAAAAATGTAGCTCAAAACACCAGAATAGCAAAAAAGGGTCTTTGATTCTGCGTAGACAACTTCATACCTTCGGGAACTGCCACAATGAGTTACGAAGGTTAAAAAAAGGATATATCCCATTGGACTTACATGCTATATCAATGCACAGCATTTTTTAAATAATATGTTTTATTCAGCCATGCATGTGACTCGAACATTACAGAATGTATCAAACTTGAATGTTAAGAAAAAACTTACAGAATGAGTTAGGAATTTTTTAGTGAAGATTTTTTAAAAATAGAAAAACTACAATAATGTATTCTTTAATAACAGGTAGTCCTGATTAAACCTTCATCCAGCCGAGCTACAAGTGAAACTAAATTATAGTTTTGAAGTGTTCAGATTTTTATGATTATGCTTTGTCCAACAAGATTACCCCATTCAGCGAAATTGCAGAAAAAGTATTCATTTAAAAAAAATAAATCGAAATGATTATTTAGGCAAGTCAGATTTTATTAATATGAAAAAATATAGATTATAATACTATAAATTTGTTAAAAGTTGTGTTGTATTCATTAGAAACATGCACAGTTTGAGTACATATATTTATAATACCAAAATGTTTTTTGATTAAGTTTTCATGCATTATTTATTGGAAAAAAGCACATTGTATATCAAAAGGATGATTATAAAAAACATTCTGTGCCTGTGGTTGTTTGTACCGAGTGTTCAAACGCTTGGTTCTGAAAATCAAAAGTAATAAGTTGGCAATCCTAGTTGCAGCACAGATTTGTACAAATCTTAGATATTGTTCCACTGCCAAGGAATTGCTCCTTCTTCATTGAAGTATTGTTTGAATTGCTCCCTAATTTCTGCTGCATCTCTGGTGTGTGTATTAGAGCTTGTCTGAACCACTGAAGTTAATTGGGATGCCGCATTTCTCCAAGTTCCATTCAACAATGTATCATCGTTCTGCTCAATATCAATTAGTCTTGGTGTGACATAATTATTTTGACTATGATCTATCAAAAAATTATGTACACACACCTGCCTTGCTTATGTTGTCAATGTTTTAATTTCGCAATAATATGCTTTGAAAAAATCCTCCAACGAGCCACCAAGATACCAAAAGCAATTTCTGATACCCTTCTTGCTCGAGAATGGCTATAATTGTATATTCTTTTGTCCAGATCATACTATTTTTTTCCTGGATATGGCCTCATGAGATTTTCTAGAAGTGGAAAAGCCTCATGTCCTACTATCACAAAGGGCAAGGGGCGTCTACCTTCAGACACAATTTGTGGTGGTGGGATATTAAGAGACTTCTCTACTAGCTTCCTGCCAATAAGTGAGTTTCTAAACACTCCACCATCACTTTGACGTCCTTGTGCTCCTATACCAAGCATAATAAATTTATAATGGTGATTAACAACTGCCATGAGGATCACAAAATGACTTCCTTTATAATTGTAGAAGGTACTGCCTGCACGTGGAGGTGCTTAAAAATTTTATATTGTAAGAAATTTATCAATATATAATAATTAATAACGGGAATTAGAACAGGTCACTAGGTATGACAGAAAAATATGTCAGTAAAATATGTTGAAATAATAACATTCCTAAGTAATAATAGTTTGAGAAAAATATCATTTACCTGAATCCAAACACGTTTGCCATCAATGGCACTGATACAGTTTGGATAATTCCAACACCTGTTAAAGCCATTTGCTATTTCTCTAAAATCATTTTCTCCTGGTATTTTAAGAACTTCTGGCTGTAGAACCTTCCAAATGGTTTCCAAGACCTCAGACAATATGTTCGATACTGTTGATTTTCCCACTCTAAATGTGTACTATCACCAGCTGCAAGATACCTGAAGTAATCTGTTCCTTAAAACATCGAAACCTGCAATTATAATTTTGACCTATTTCAATGATTTAATGAGCATATTTTAAGATACTGTGAGTTGAATATCCGTCGATTATAATATTGATCTACTTATAAGGTATTATATTTGTCCACTGTACTTGCATAACACCATGTTAAAAGTGTCCACCTACCTCAAAGCAATAGCCAGTCTTGTTTGGGGACTTATCGGCGCTCTTCCTAAATCCGATTTGGTTAAGTTAGATCCAACCAATGCTAGTAACGAGTTAAAAACCTCAGCATTCATTCGAAAGAAATTGTAATGCATATTATCAGGATTTAACCTCATTTCCTCAATAAGAGTATTACCAGCACCTAGTTCATGTCTCATTTGGAAAATTGGACGCACCCAAAATCTACAAAGATGAAGAAAAATATAGCTAAAATCAAAATTATATCAAAAATCATTACCTTCTTTTCCTTCTTGTTCTTGTGTGCAATTCATTAGCATTGTATCTTTTAGCTTTACGCCAAAGATAGTATCCAATTAGCACATTACGCCTCTCCATATTAAAAATAAAGACGAGATGCTATGATGAATGTATAAAATTAATAAAATCAAATATTTGCAGATTTAACAACAAAAAAATCCAAAACAAGCCGCAAAATGGTGACAGATAGTTGACATTTGATTTTGATCCGGCGACACAAACATTCTCGTGTGGCTGTCGCTCGACATTGAAAAGGCAAGGAGTGGGGATCTGTCGCGGGCGAAAATCGCAGCTCTAAGAACTAGGCTTAAGAGTATACACCCCATATGTGAAAGAATTTTAACAGAATGGAAAATGTAGTGAGAAAGCAGAAACCCTACTTGAAATCAAATTGCTGCAAATAGTTTATGATGCTGTCAAGCATTATTTAGAACAAATAAGGACAAATGTTTATTACTATAAAGCATGTTTCTGTATTACCTACCTATTTAAATAAACAATTTTATTCTATTCGCGTCCAGTGCGAATATATTATCTTCATTATTTATCAGGTAAGCCGCTCCAGCGGCAACCCTGCCTACACCATAGTAAAGAGTTTTAAATTCCAAGAGAAATCCCGCGCCCCTCGCCACTGGTCCTTGTATCGTCCTTCTCCAGGTCACGTACTCATTCGTTTCGGTGCACCCTGCGTTGTGATCAATTTTATCGGAAATCGAAAGAATAGATCGCGTTGTTTAGTTTCTCGGCGGTCTTCGAAAATAAGTTATTAGATTTAGTGATAATAATAGTGTAATTTTGTGCTTTGTGCTTTAATTTGCAATTTTGTGATTAGTTAGTTGCAGTTTGAGCTATTGGTAAAATGAAAGCTAGATCTTCAAACGTCATGTTCGTCACCGTGAAAGCCGCTCTCCGAGTAGAGATGGTTCACATAGACGTCATCAACAGGACCGTCGTTCTGTGGAAAGTTATGGCTCTCGATCTGGTCAAAGTGAGGATCGTTCTCCGAGTAGAGCGATTTCATGCAGAAGTGAAAGGCATTCCAGATCTCGTAAGCGTGTAAGTCGCTCTCTGAGTAGAGATGGTTCACGCAGAGGTAACTATAGCCGTCAATCTTGTCAACGTGAGGGCCGTTGTCAGAGTAGAACGGGTTCAAGCAGAGAAAACTCTCGTTCAAGATCTCGTCACCGTGAAAGCCGCTCTCCACGTGAGACGCCTTCGCGAAAAGATTCTCAGCCTTTGCCTAGGCGCGGAAGTTGTTCGCGGAGGCATTTAGGCAAAATCTACCATTGATTAGCAATAAGCTATAAATTACAAAAATTGCTAATCGCGGGTAGATTTTTTCTCCCTGGCAATAAAGCCATATTCACTGTTGCCAATCGGAGGTAGGATCTGGCTTGTCATTGCTAAGCAGCGATATGTTTCGTCTACACATGCATTATTTTTATTGCCATTCGCCATCTTGTTTTGTGAGTCGTGCATTTCTGTTTTATATCTCGCGCGGTATTGTCAGTGTCCCTTAATTATTATTGCATCATCTTGTCTTGTGAGTCGTGCATTTCTATTTTATTTCTCGCGTGGGTGTATTAGTACCCCTTAATCATTATCAGCTACGTTATCAACTTACTGCTACGTGACAATATGAATACTGATTTGAAATTTCCCACAGATTTTCGCTATGAACTAGTAAATCAATCAAAAGAAAAAACAGTGTTATGAGCTGACATTAATTCTACTGAAAAATTTATTCAGTGGATAGCAGAATTTTCTGCCGAAACATACTTCTTGGGTATTACGCAGATCCAAGACTGCATTAAAGAAGATACTATGCAGGTAAGTAGGTATATTAAAGTTAAATTTAGCACTTTTAGTTTCTGAGCTACAGGGTGATAAAAACCTTAAAAGCTGGACACCCTGTACCTTCGGCACTTACCATTTCGACAATGAACTGACGAGCATTCGTTTGTTTAGAACAGATTTTGACGGAGTCAGTATTTTGTACTCCTATATTGCGAACATTTTAAATTTTAGAAGAGAGTACAGCTGCCACCATATGTCTTTCAATAAATCAAAATCCACTGAAAGAAAATCAAAAAACATCAACTATCAGGCGTCAATTTCTTTTGTAATAAAAGTACAGACAAAATGGAGTTTTATAGAAGTGAACAATTAAGGGTAAGTACACCTACTAATAATAGTATAACTGAATCAGTATTTATAAAATTATAAATAAAACAATTTTAGGATTTACCAGCTTTAATTACGATTAACAACATACATACTCATGCATTGAGGAATGCAGAGGCACTTGGTTATTCACCTGCTACTAACGAGCTTAGATGTGTTTTCGAAAAATATTTTAATGATGGCATGGGTATTACGGAAGCCTGTAATTTTCACAATAATAAATTAGAGCTTGAAATGGACGCAGGTCGTACCGCAAATGCTTCTATCAATCTAAAATATAGAACAGTAAAATATTGGTACACTGAATGGAGGAAAATTAATTTCGAGTCACGCACTGGTGTTAGGTCATTACAGATACTTAATACACTGACGGACAATTGAAGTGGCCTAAGGAAAAAATGCAGAAAAGTTGACTTCGCATATATTTAATTTTAGACATCTGATCGATTTTTGTTAGGTTCCCATATAACAGATTATAAGTTATTAAAAATAAGTTTATTCCGCTCCACTAAATTTTATTTATCAATGGTTTTCGATGTTCGGTATGTTAATCGCCAGTGACATCTATCTGTAAATGGGTATATTTCGCACAATTAATTATTTAAGAAGAACAGGTACGCTGGTTTATATCCATAGTTTGCGGATTTGTGTCGTTGTAGATTTCTATATTAAGAGAGTGACATCTATTCGACACGAGGCTTATCTCATGTAATTGGTAATTGAAGGGCGTAGTATGCTATTTAATACCTGCAATTTAAGCATTTAATCTACAATAGATTACCATATTTAGTGTATGTTGGGTATTTCCTTAGTTTGTCGCCGTGTATCCTATAGCGGTTGTCGCATGATTTAAATTACCCAATGAGAGCATCGAAAATCAGAATAGGTTGCACGTCTTAAATTTTGAAAGGAAGGTCGTTTATCTTTTTGTCAACGATCGACTGGGTAAGTGCTAATTTTTTTGATCTTGTAATATTTTGTTCATCTTGTATATTTCACTATTTTTTTCACTTTTCAAATACATAATTAATAGTTGTTTCTGATTCGGTTAATCATATTTCGCTAAAGCATGAATTTAGCATTTTTATATTACACTTTCGAGTAATTTACGAATTCAATAATCTTAATTTTTTTGTAGGGACCATTAGGTTTAAATACCGATTTGTTGGTGGATAATTGCGTATCTTATTAGTCAAATTCATGTATTTTGATAATGATATAGAGAACGAAATTATTTCATCGTTTAGCGGCCACACATATTATTTTACGTATTTTCATTTAAATTGAACAGTATTATTTGGGAAATTCTCGGAGCGGATTTTATATATTCCTGTAAAGGTAGTAAATTGAATTTTTAGTAGAATTTCCCCTCATAGTATTGTTGGTTATATTATTTTTTTTTCAGGCTTATTTCATTAATATTTCAGTTTATTTGTAACATCAAGCAAATAATTGTTAGCACTTACCCTGTTGCGTTTCAACAATGATGTATCGACATTAATTTACCTATATGAGAGGTTTAAGTAAATGTGTGTAATTTACCTAGTTTATTTTTCTTTATTTTTTTATCTAAGTTCCTATCTCAAGGCGAGATAGTGATTGTCTTATCTTTATCTATAATTAATTGAGGCGTAATTATGCTCAATTATCGTTTATGTGCCAAGGGCCATATATTTATAAAAGGTAATAGATTTTATTTATTTGGAGTTATAATAAGACTCATTTATAGAAAGGTTGTACCTCTATTTTTCTATTTATCATTAATTTCAAGTTATGTTTTAGTTAGAGTTGCCGAGAGCCACTGTTTGGACAAGTTTCATAATTTTCTTTTGAATTCTAAATTTCAATCACAATTTCTTTTAAATTTCATATCTTAAAGTAAAGAAAAGAAATATCTTGAGTGACAGTAATTATTTATGGTGTTGCTTAACCATAGTTATCTATAATTTTTGCTCAACTTAAAATTGTAATTTAAGTTCTGATTATACTTGCTTTAACCAGTAAATTTTCAAATTGTCGGTAAATACCTCCTATGCCCAACTGAGGTCCACAGGATACTTTCCTGAATAATTAGTTAATTAGCAGTATAAGTTGGTCTAAGACTTGTCTATTTTTTTTATGTTACGACTTATCCGAGACGTCAACTACAGCTGTGCGATGCAAACTGGTGGAAGTCGTCACCAGGATTACCAGTAAGACCTGGATAAGCCTATAGCGAGTCAGCTTAGGTACAGGCGGAAGAGGTTCCAGTGGAGGCCCCAACCGATCGCATGGTTGCAGATAACTGAACGAAGTTAAGTATCAATCTGTCCAAGGAGAGATCTTTGTAAATACCAACTATCTGTAATAATTAAATTTTTTAATCGTTCACATTAATTTTCATTCACATTGCTAGTCAATTTATCCAAAAAGCTAAAACTTCATAAGTTATATTTACATTATATAAATTTCAATATTTTTTTTAAACATCATCATTTATACTTGTAAATTAGCTGGTAAATTAATATACTTTGTTTTTAGAAATACTTTGTTTAATTTATTAAAGGATTGGGTTCTATAAGACGCAAATTATTCTTATCTTCATAAATTCATAATTATTGATATCTAAATATTAATTTTCTGTTTGCATTGTCTCTAAGAACTCTGGCGCTCACAATTAAAAAATAATATAATTAACGAAAGAAACAATTCACACCCTCAGTGACAATAATCTCATGTTTAATTAAATGAAATAAATTAACTATCCTTACAAATTGGCGACTGAGCTAGTAAATCATTATTAAGTGGCACACGATATCGTTTTGACTGTCGAGGACCATCATCAGAATATATACAACCTACTGTTTTTCACAGTTACAGAGTATTGCATGATAAGATGTTTTTGGCGAAAGTTCAACGTTGGCTGTGGATTAACCAACTTAATTTTGATAAATATATAAAATCATTTTGTAGCCTAATTCATCAGCTTTTATACTTCTTTTAACTTATTCGTCTACCTGGTCTAGTTTCCGAGTTATAGCGTTTTTTTGTGATTACATGTTTTTATTAAAGAAGTTTTGAGTTAGTTGAACAAAATGATTAATGAAACTGCTTTTGAATCGTGAAAGTGCTTATTAGGGGATGGTTTTTTAATCTACCATATAGAACAAAATAACAGAACAACTAAAAAAATTAACAAGAACAAAAACAAAATAAACAACACAAAAAAAATTAGGCATATTTTGTAAGCGTATTCCAAAACACCATTACCACCTCTTGGATTAATAACGCCCATAACTCGACTGGGCATATATTGCTTATGATCCTTTGCTTGCATTTCTGTTGAGCTGCCACATCTGCATAAATTCTTTAACATATCAATGTCAATATTGCAAGAGGTAGGCGTACTCGGTAATTGATGTTTTCTTAATATGCTGACAAAACATGCCTATTTTTTTTCATTCTACTTGTTAATTTTTATGGTTGTTATTCTGTTGTTTTGTTGTCTATTCCAGATAAAAACAGTGCTATAATAAACACTTTTACGACTCAATAGCCGTTTCATTAATCATTTGGCTCAAATAACTCAAAACTTCCCTGATAAAAGCATGTAACCACAAAAAATGCTAATAAATACAAAATGGTTTAAAGCTAATGAACTAATATACTGCTACATAAGTCAAAATTTGTGCATTTTTTCTTGGGCCACTTCAATTGTCCGTCTGTGTATTATGCAGCATTTGAGCAATTAGATGTATAAATAGCGCGTCATATTAGATACATATCTTTCCGTTGTTGGAGAGTTGTTATTATTGGCATTTTAAGATCCTTTACACAAATAGTGCACTATGTAACAATCGACCTCTCCTATTGGTCGATCCATCTCGTATTACATTATGTCTTCGTGATGCAATCATTTTCTGTCAAGAGCTCTCGTGGTGTAGAGGTTTAGATCGTTGGGTCTCACCTAGACGGCCTGGGTTCAAACCCCGTTCCCTGTTTTATTATTTTTTTAAGATTATGTTTCTAAACAGTTTTTTTCTTGATTTTGGGTTAGTTTGGGTTAGCACCTGGTTAGTTTCCTTTTCTTGAGCCGCCGTAGCGAGCGAAGCGAGCGGAGGGCCATGCGGATCCACCAATAGGAGAGGCCGATTTTTATATAGTGCTCTATTTGTGTAAAGGATCTTATAATGCTTATTATTGTTAGAGTAAGGTGATTCCAAAAATGACTCTTCAATGAAGAAGCCAGAAAAATGTTAAGAAATATCCAGAAACTGTTAGGAGGCAGCATTCAACATCCAAAAGGCCAAATATGGACGATAGCGACTCCAGCATTAGTGAAGGGACTTCAAAGATATCGCGCACAGAAAAGGACAGGTCGGTCTTCTCTGGGAAACAGAGGGACTACCAACGAATGTTCAATAGGTCAAGAGAAGAAGTCAAGCAACTTAGGGATGATTTAAGGCTGACGCAGGAAGCAGCAGCAGCTGATAAAAACAGAATTACGAAACCTTCAAAGAGGAGACCTCAACGAGATTATACGAAGCATTAGAAGAAAACAAAAGACTAAAATAGGAAATTGAAGCTCTAAAGGCTCTCTTGGAGGATTTTACAGCTCAAATTTTACAAAAGGATAAGAACATGGAAAGCAAATGTGGAAGAACAGCCGATAACGAGCAGTTAGTTGAAGACGAACAGACTCCAATGGAAGCTGAATCTTATGCTAAGAAAATCAAAAGAATTCCCCCGGTGACCGTAGAGGGTCAGGGCTGGATAAATCTGAGGAACATCATTAAAGACAATAATATTCAGTTCGAGAGCGCTAAAATACTTGGACAAAATACTAGAATATTTCCTAAAACTATCGAAGATCATAGAGCACTTACCAAACTTTTGTATGCTGGTAACAAGCCATACTACACGTATAATATCAAATGAGGAAAAGTTAACACATGCAGTAATTTTCGGACTGGACAGAGAAATAGACCCTGCCCTGGTCCAAACTGAATTAGTCGAACTCGGATTTAGGGATGCTGGGGTCACAAAAATGTTCTCGCAAAGGGATAAGCATTAACTGGCCATGTTTGCAGTTAAAATTGCCAACCAAGAAATATTTAAGGTCAACAGGCTGGTAGATCTATCAGTAAAGTTGGCCCCACGAAAGATACCAGAGGGTCCCATTCAGTGCTACAGATGTCAGAGGTTTGGGCACGGCCAACGTTCTTGCACAATGAGGGACTGATGTGTAAAGTGTGCCGGTGGCCATCCCTCCAGGGACTGTGAGCTTCGTAAACCTAAAGAAGAAGAGGAAAACAACGCAAAATGCACTGTGCACAGATGGGGCACCCTACGAGTTACAGGGGCTGTCCCAATTACAATAAAGGTTCTCGGCAAATGATCACACAAACGGCAACACAAAGGAAGCAAGGTGAGATCAGAAGCTCAATCAAGGAAGTGATCAACAAGGTGACAAAAAATTACATTAGTGCTCCCATGGAAGCTGGATCTAAAAAGAAAGGTGACGCTAAGTTGGACAAATACAACATATTTATGAACAGCTTACTTACGCTAATGAGGCAATTCGATGAATCATCAAATGAATAAGTTTAAGCTAATTTCTTGGAATGTCAGAGGAGCTAAGACCAGACAGTAGGAAATTCAATTATTTATGGCAGAGCATGTTCCTGAGGTGATGGCTATTCAGGAAACTATGCTAGCAGAAGAAGCTAAATTGTCATTTCAAGGTTATAAGAGTTTAGACATGACCAGGGGCCCCGTGCAGGCTCGAGGTTGGCAATCTTGGTCCGTGATGATATTCCAACCTACGTGATTGGCTCTAAGGATCTTAATATCAACAACTTTACCGTAGTTGTCAGTCTGGATGGCAAGAAGTTGAAAATAACCACAATCTACAGGAGCGCGAATAAGGAGGCATCAAAAGAGGAATTGAGGTTATTAACAGAGGGAACTATACCTACCATACTAATGGGTGACTTCAACGCCAAGTCTTGATGTTGGAATAGTCCATCGTACTGCAAAATTGTCACATAATTGAAGAAGCTAGTCTAGAATTGAAATTGGGTGTCTATGGTCTAGAGAGACCGATTTACATCCCATCAGGCACTGGAACCCCCAGCATTATAGACTGTATCTTAACAAAAGGACTTAACCTAGAGATTGGTGTTGAGGCACTGAACGAGGGTACCTCTGATCATAATCCCATTCAAGTTTCAATCGGATCTGGGACCAGCAGTGATTTTACTAAAACAAAAACCATAACCAATTGGGCTGGATTCAAGGAAACTCTAAAACAGACACTAACGGCTCCAAAAACAAATTCTGCTGAAGAGCTTGAGACGTACGAAGTTCAACTTAATGATGTAATAATTAAGGCATACAAAACTAATTCTACGGTAAAAACATTTAAAGGATGCTCAATCAAACTACTCCCAAAGGAACTGCAAGACCTAATTAGAAACAATAGGAAACTTAGAAAAGACTATTCTAAAAACAAAAGAGACGAACTACCAAGCAAAGGTTATGCTTTTATTGCCAAGATGGCTAATGCTGTGCTGAGATTTTGCTACTTCCCTAAAGCATGGAAAACTTCTTGTGTATTCACAATTAGGAAGCCAGGAAAGGATCCAACGTTTCCATCTAACTACAGACCCATTAGCCTGCTCCCAGTCATCGGGAAGGTGGTAGAAAAGGTTATAAAGAAAAGATTGGTAAAGCTGATTGATGAGCTGGGAGTTATTCCTGCTCAGCAGTTCGGATTTAGAAGCGGGCATTCAGCGGAGCACCAGGCTTTAAGAGTGGCTGAGTACATCTCGGCATCCTTCAACATGGGTATGGCTGTCGGCTCGGTCTTCCTAGACGTGGAAAAGGCCTTCGACTCACTATGTCACCAGGGAATGGCGCATAAATTAAGGAAACTCAACTTCCCTGAAATGTGGCGGAGACTGATTATCGATTATCTTCATGGCAGGAGATTCTGCGTCAGAATCGGAACTGAGTTATCGACCTTTAGGAATATTAGGGCTGGGGTACCACAGGGGTCTGTGCTCGGCCTCATACTCTATAATTTATTCACTTGTGATTATAAACCCTCACCATCAACTTTTTGTGGCCTTTATGCTGATGATACAACCTTATGTATAGGAGCAGAAGCGGAATTATTATATTAAGGGAACTTCAAAGATAACTTAACAGCTTTGAATATTGGGCAAATAAAAACAAAATAAAATTAAACCCAACTAAGACTAAATCAGTATTTTTCCAAAAGAGGCTTTTACCAACGTAAGAATGTACGGGGAAGAGATCTTATGGGATAAAGAAGTGAAATACTTAGGCATAATTTTCGATCAAAAACTTCTATGGGTTAGTTTGGGTTAGTCAGACAGAAGATAAAAAGTGGAATAGCGCAGCTGTACTCTCTGTTAGGGAGCTACAGCGCTCTGAACATTAAAACTAAGTTAACCATGTAAATATGTTCTATATTGTTGTGGAGGATTCATTCTTACCCTGGAATTGATTGCCTTTGGCTCCACAAATGATTGAATTTTGTTTGAATTGTTATAGAGCCACTTCGGCCCCGGCTCAAGGATGTAAACTGCACAAGTGCAAGTTTAGTGACCCTAACGAAATGTGTACCTAGTTTCGTCGATTCGGTGTCTAATCGGACACCGTTTTCAAGAAAAGCAAAAAACTAAAAATGAAAATGGTTAGCAAATACAATAAAACAGTAAAAAGCTCTTGCAGATTGTCAGGCTTTAAACTGACTTTGACAAGATGACAATTATAATGCCATATTTAATTACTGGGTAACTGGTATTAACAATTCAAACAAAATTCAATCATTTGTGGAGCCAAAGGCAATCAATTCCAGGGTAAGTTAACCATATTAAAAGTGGTTATTAGGGCCCAGATTGCGTATGGTGTGGCGATCTGGGGCACAATTGCCAGATCATACATGCTGGCACGGTACTTTGAAGTACCTAGAATGGATTTCTTAGAAGAGCAGCAGCAGCCCCGTGGTTCTTAAGGAACGATGACCTTTTTAGGGACCTAAAATTGGAGAGCTATCTTCATGGCAGAATCCTCAAGTTTTATGATAAGATCCTAACATAGAGATCAAGGAGCTTACAAATTATCAGCCCGGAAATACCCCCACGAAATGGGGAAAATACAAAAGACCTAAGGATTCCATTATTTGAATGGCGGACTGAACACCAACGAGGATGATGTACATAGAACCTAAAGGAATCAATTAGCATACGTAAGAATGGCACACAAAAACTCCAATCTGAGCTTTACTCAAAGCTGCGATAGCTGTAAATAGTGTATAAATGTACATAGCCTAGGAAACTAGACTACCGATGTTAAATGTAAATAAAAATACTACACAAGCAAACAACTTACAATAGCACTGATAAGGTGGTCAGAATAAAGGACCCAGTAATGCAAGAACTTGCATGTATTGTATATATAACACAAACTTGAACAAAAATAAAACAACTTGTAAATAATGTACATAACTAGGAGGCTGAGCGCCTAAGAAACTAGGGCACGTATAAATGCAAGAACTTGTATGTATTGTATATAACACAAACTTGAACCAAAATGAAATATCTACTGTAAATAATGTATATGTCGTAGTCTCATGGTGAAATCCGCCTTTTCATGAAAAGACTAGTCATATCATGAAACGCCGGCATATTATGTAAATAAATGAGGCTACATAATCTGCCGAGGCGTTTCCCGAAATCACTACATTCTTCCGGCGGATAGCGTCGTAACATGATCCGACTGAATTTAAAGAACGGCACTTCGTGAAACGGGCAAAGCGGCTAGGTAATATTTTATCTTTATTTGTGGAAGGCATGGAACAAAATACTGGATAGGAGTTATTTGATGGACACTACAATGAATACTATAGGCAGTATCCAAATAAGCGACCATACAATATGCAACAATTAAAAAGGGTATGTATTAAAACTTTAACAATATGTCTTCGTGATGCAATCAATTTCTCGCAAGAGCTCTCGTGGTGTAGAGGTGTAAATCGTTGGGTCTCACCGTAGCGAGCGAAGCGAGCGGAGGGTCATGCGGATCGACCAATAGGAGAGGCCGATTTTGATATAGTCGGCTACGCCTGTAAAGGATCTTAAAATGCGTATAATCCTACCTTTAAATACCAAATTATCATACGCCATTCAAACATAATGTGTCTCTTCGTGGGCACTTCATGAAACGGAAACGTTCAAAGTTAGGTAGGTTGTGTTACACACAATACGCCGCCATATTATGGGTTTTTCATGAAAAGCCTTGTCTGATTATGTAGCTTCATATTTTTACACAACATGCCGACGCTTCATGATGTGACTAGATTTTTCATGAAATGACGGATTTCAGTATAAGACTACGACATATATAACGACTAGGAGTAAGCGCCTTAGAAACCAGGCAGTATAACAAAATGATGCACACGTTCCAAGTAGAGAACATCTCAAGATTAAATGGACCAAGATTGCCAGAATAAGAGAGGCGCCAGCTATAAGCGGCGGCAAGGGCACTATCTACAAAGATGATACTACTAATAAGGCATACATCCCGTAGCAGTATGTTATGCAGGCAGTATGGAAGAACCTGCATGCGGTGGAAGTTTGTTGAAACTGAAAATCACGTCATAACGTTTGTTCTAACAGTAACATCTGCTGGAGCAGTACCTCTGGCAGTTTTCATAACACAAAATCAAACATCTTCGGATTATATATCTGGGTTAAGTGGTATAAAAGAAATTCTTGGAGTCAATGCTTTGGCGGTATACGCAATCGATCTGGCGTTTCAATAAGGGTTCAGCCGACATCCATCTCCAGAAGGAAACCAGGTGTAACCAGAGGCAGTAAGCGTCGAACTATAGGGCGACCAGCAATTGGTGAAAAACAAATAAAAAAAAGGAAAAGAAATCTTGCTTTGAATGTAAATAAAAATGTACCAAATGCGATATCGCACTGAACATAAAAGTTTAGCTGTAATAATTTAAAATGTTTTATATAAATTATAAAATAATAAAGCCTGTATTATTCCATATCTCCTCTATGTATCAAAAACCTCATAGTCATATCTGTAACAAATCTACCTATTCGCAGCGATGGACGTGCATGTGTTTAGACAAAACATGCCGCTAATTAGCAAAGGTAAGGCAAATCCTACCTCCTATTGGCAACAGTGAAAATGCTTATTACTAGGGAGACAAAATCTACCCGTCATTAGCAATTTTTGTACAAAACATACCAGCGATTAGCAGTAACCAATGAGAGACCTTAATTTATAGCGTATTGCTAATCAATGGTAGTACCACTGTTCAGAGACACCAAAGTCGCTCTTCCAGTAAAGCATGTAAATAAAATGATTACCATGAGCGACAGATTCGAAGTCCCAGTGTTGAAATTTCTCTTTATAGCAGAATGAGCCTCGATACACATGGCTCGCATATGAATACAAATAATTCTATTAAACAAGACGATATTGCTGGGGGACGCCGCCGCCAATTGCAAGGTTGGAGGGTGTATCTGAACAAACTCTAAATATTCTGGGATTTAATCCAAACAAACCAAAAAAAAAACAGATTTTACATTACACGCTGCAGTAGAGCTAATATGGTCTAATATACTCTGGGCTATAAAAAGTAGACCTGGATAGTTTATTTAATAGCGACGACGAACGTAAAAACTACACTTTTGCTCCCCCTAAAGTTATCAAGTAAATCGAATCCAGTATGAATAATGTGTATACAATACGAGACCACCAAACACATTCTAAATATCAAGTCAATGTTTTATTGGAAAGGGATTCGAATATACTCAGACCTATCCGAGATAAAATATTGAATGGCGTGGCTGATACTTTGCAATGTGTTTTTCGAAATGTCGCAAAAACGCCGACAGCTGATTTTAACCTTACTCAGCAAACATATAGATGACTTGAGACATTTCTAGTCGACAATATTTTTTCTCTTTTACCTAATAACCCTTTTAACAGCTTTATAAGAAAAGTCACTAGATTTATCAAACACTTCAATGTTTTCTTTGAAGAAAATAATACTAAAAAAAATCTAATTTCTAGTAATCTTACAATACCAAGGTGGTACGGCCTCCCAAAAATCCATAAAATAGATACACCGATCAGGCCTGTGGTAAGTTTCACCAACACACCGGTCTACGTTTTAGCTCAGTTTACATATGACCTAATCAAGGATATTACTAAGTTCTCCCCTACATACTCGGTAAGTAATTTCATTTCGTTAATTAATAAACTTAAGAATTTACCATTTCCGCAAAACTGTATTATGGTTCCATTTGTTGTGTGTAACATTTTTGCCACAGTACCAAAAAGTGAAGCAGTACAGCTTGTTGGTGATCTTCTTACTCTATGTGACGTCAATGATCAACATAAAATTAATTTATTGTCTCTTTTCAACCTTTGCTTGTCTCAAGATTTCTTTCAATTTAACAATAGATATTACAAACAACCTGATGGCCTAGCAATGGGCAGCTGTCTTTCACACTTCTTAGCAGATGTTTTTATGAACAATTTAGAAAATTTACATATAGTCACTCCCAATAACAGGGAAATTTTACATTGGTTTTGTTATGTGGACGACTGTCTTTGCTTCTTGGACTGCGATGAACAGGGGGTCAATGCTCTTTTAAACAAGTTGAATACCATTCATCCTAGCATCAAGTTTACAATCGAACTTGAGGTTAATAAAAAACTTAATTTTCTGGACATTGGACGGTCTTGATTTTTTAATTTATAGGAAACCTACTCAAACCGATCACACTATTTCGTATCAATCCCACCATTCGTGGCAACATAAAATGGCAGCCTTTCGTTGCTACGTCAATAGGTTACTTAATGTACCACTGTCTACAATTGACTATAATAAAGAAGTCAATATAATCAAACAGATCGCCTTTAACAATCAATTCGATCCCAGTCTTATTGATAAGTTAATTAATAAAACAAAAATTAAAAAACTTAGAAGGGAACTCTCTAACAGTCTTTTAGACAATTCCTCTAAAAAATACTTTTCCATTCCTTTTCTTAATACTCAGACTAGCAATCAAATATTTATACCATTCGCCATTATGTCAGTAATTCCCTAATTGCTTTGAAAAATAAAAATAAATTACAAACTTTATTAAATAATACACAGGATAAAATTGACACTCTCTCAAAAAGCGGAATTTATAAACTGTCTTGCAATTCTTGCGATAGTACATACATAGGTAGAACATGTAGACCCCTCAGAGTTCGCATTGGTGAAAATTTAAATAGGAATACGAACTCTGCTTTTGGTGAACATTTGCGAGATCTTAACCACAGTTTCAGCCTTAACTCTAACGCTAAAATTCTTTATAACGTCTCATCTAAAAACTACAATAGGCTGCATTTTCTGGAAGACATCGAGATCAACAGCGAGCTGATTACAAACAACCATTGCTTTAATAGTCAAGTCAATCTTAACAGATCTTACATACCGTTACACGGGCGACTTCTTGATTGAAGTTCCTCTGTCTACACCCTCTTAACTGTTTTACTTAATTAAGTACTTTCTTTCTTTCAAAAAATAAAAAAACTTTTTTAATATTTATAGAATAAGAGAATTTAATTTATTTTTTACCCAGTTGAGGTAGCTCAGGCTAGTCTCTTCTCCTAATAAAATTAGTTAAGCTTTTTATTCTTTTCCATTTTCTTGAGGAGAGTTAGCCAAGGCTAAGCTCTTCTCTTAATTAGTTAAGCTTTTTCTGAATCTTCCTCATTCAATTCTTCGAGGGGAGTTTGCCCAGGCTAATTTCTTCTCTTAATTAGTTAAGATCTTCCTTTCCTTTCTTTTTTCATTTCCTTGAGTAGAATTAGCCCAGGCTAATCTCTTCTCTTAATTAGTTAAGCTTTCTTTTTCAATTCTTCGAGTTGGGTTAACTAAGGTAAATATCCTCTCTCTAGTATTTCACTAGCAACCCACTTAATTAAGTATTTTTTCACTCAAACTTTGTTACACCCACTTGGTCAACCAATTTAAATCAAAAAAACCTTGATCAAATCAATTTGTTGGGTCTAGTCTGGCTCAGTGGCATTTCTTCAATAATTTAAGTAAAATTAGATATTTAACACTGTTATTCATCTCTTATACATTACTTGGTTTTCAAATTTAAAACTACCGCCATTTTTTGACGTATTTCTTTCTGCGTCGGTGGTCATCGGTTTACTTGTCAACTGAGACATGTTTGTCGTTCCATTAAAACGTGGTCCCCACGTCTGTCTGTTCTTTTGTTAATTGTTTAATTAATTATGTGAACCTTTCAAAAAATGTAACGTGTTATTTAAATTTTGATGTGACCGTTTTGATGTAGTTTTGTGCCTTTTCGTGGATATGTCCTTTTGTTTCAACTGGCAAGTGAGTGAAAAAACTTCCACCATTTTCTTTTAATTTTGCTTAAAAATCACACAGACAAAAAAAATCATCATTTTTAATCTACAGTTTTAATTAACATCTCTTATATCCTAATAAATTCAGAATTCCAAAATTCAGATTTAAAATTCAAATTTCAATTTTATTCCTGCCACAGTTTACTGCATTTGCAATTTTTCTTTTTTCAACCCAAAATTCTACCGTATTTACTGTTTTCCACTAATGGGTGGTTCTTTTACTCACTTTGCAGGTAACACTGATGATGGCTCCGGCCGAAAGCGCTCTGTTACGCTAGTTTAGATGTCCTTTTGGATTAAATTTTATGCATGGAATACAAAAAGTGTTTCATTTAGGATAATTTTTATTTGGCCCAAATCTGGCCAAGAAGATACAAATCAATGGAAAAAATAGAAACATATATCAGATCTTTTATTGAACCAACCACGTATCGTGCAAGATCCCTACCATCTCCTTTTTATAAAAGAAAAACAGGGGGGGGGGGGGGGGGGGGGGGAGAGAAGTGACAGTTTACGGCAATAAGTTAAACTGGAGGCGCCCGTCCGTCCCATCAAAACCAAGAAATGCCCTGAAAAGAGCGAGTGTTCCTACGAATATTACAGGAAATTCGTGTCAAATGAGCTAAACATTTCCTTTACGAAACTGGGACACGAGGAATGTGAAAAATGTGAAGTATACCGTTTACATAAAGAAAATAAAAATCACCCTGATCCTGCATCTGATGAAAGTTCTAACTGTTAGATTTGTGATGAGTGGAGCACACATAAGAAGAAAGTTGAAATGTCCAGAAAGGAATACAAAAATGATTCAGAGATTCAATCTTCAAAAAGCCATTTGTACGTCTCCGTTGACATGCAAAAAATTATAATGTTACCCAGACTTGAGACTTTTAAAGAAGCTATTTTTACTCCACGGATTATCGCATTCAATGAATCATTTGTGCCCCTTGGAAGTTTTCAAAAGGACGTTGAAGCATTCGCGGCCCATTGGCATGAAGGAATATCTGGGCGGAAAAAAGAGGACATTGTTAGTGCTTTTTTTACTTCTACTATTGCAAGAAACTATAAAGAGGTAACTATTTGGGTCGATAACTGTACGGGCCAAAATAAGAACTGGTGTTTTTTTAGTTTTTAGTTTTCCTTATAAATTCTAATGATGTCGTGGAAACGGTTTTCGTTTTCCGCAATTTTTGCTCCTACAAGCTTCTGGGATGTCTAAAACGCTAGATCTCGTCGAGACGCTCATTTTGAGCTATCAAACGTCAAAATCGAACCAAAATTGCCAAAATTACTGCGAATCTAAGAATTCGTGTATATCGCGACCCGCGACCTGCAGCGCCAGAGCAATGGGCGCCTCTCTCTACCCACGAGGCGGCCCTAGCCACGTGCTTTCGATTTTCGAAATCGTTTTTCGCTTTGTTTTCTGCGAATTTTGAACGCACAGAAATGATATGCATATCGTCGTGTAGGGAATTAAATTCTCTTTAATCTGATGTGACATATGCATGGATTAGACAATAATTAATGGCAAAAAACTAGTAAAAACTGCTAACTGCGCAATATGCCCATATATGGCAAATGTAGTATCGTGTGCAGTTTTAGGGAGGTTTTTCGCAGCCTCGTGTAGTTTCGGGTGCAAAATAGGGTCAGTTTTTCCTGGTTTACTGCGGGTTAAGCAGGAGTTAGGTGGTGAAGTGTGCAAAAATTCGCGGGACGTGTGCACCTCAGCGTAACAAAAACCACGCGTTTTTCGGACAGTGCATGATTCTTTCGTCATTTGTTGTACCGTCAACATATGATCTTTTCGTCGATCGTTGTGCTGTCAACGTGTGACTCTTTGCTTTTCCAACTGATAGTGTCTTTGACAATCAGCTTTAATAGTAAAATTTAAACAGTTTATTCAAGTCTTTTTCATCATAACGTGTGATAGACAAATAGCGTGCAGTCTTTTTTAATCTGCCTGATTTAGTCTCCGGGACAAATCGGCAAACTTCACAAACGACTATGAACGCGAAAAAGTGAATTGAAGAGAGAGGAATCGCAGTGCTTTCCAGAAGCCTTGACTCAGCTGAGTTCTGACATCGCTGGAAGCCTGTTCTAGGACGTTCATCCCGGATTCAGCGTGTCCAGGCGCCTGGAGAGATCTTCTATCATCGATCCAACGACATTGAACTAATCTAGAAGCCATCAGCGTTCAACAAAAAGCACTGTGATACCGCTCGTTATTCGCGCTTTCTAGAGCACCGTTCGTACGCTCTGGTTGGATTGACTTGATTGGATTATTACACACCTTAACGGATAGCTGCCTTCAGTGAACTTTTGGTGAGGTCGCATGTATGTTGATTTGCCATGTATTGTTCTGTAGGGACCCAGGCATCGCGTTATTTTCGTAATTAGTTAATTTAACTTGTTGTAATCATTTCATAATTCGCTCTCATAACTAGTTTGTTTCAGATACTTAGTTATTGCTTTGAGCCGTTGTTTTTCATAAACTTTTAACTCGTTCAAGCCGCCAAAGCGCATTAGTTTAAAGTTGAAATTGATTATTCTGTTAATTAATTAATCCTGCTCTTAGTGGCAACAGTTCCATTAATTTGAAACTCGTAAACCTTTGTTTAGTGTTGAAAATTTCATGCTTAGGGAAGTGGTGTGTTCCTAATTATAATAATTAGCACCGTAGTTGAAGTTTCCTAGAATTTTTTAACATATTGTTTGAGTATCTAACTCTCTTTGCAGTTGAAATTGAGTTAGTATATTCTGTATTATCATAGTCTAGCAGCATTTTAGTAATTTTAGTGCTAAGACTAGTAGAAACATTGTTTGTGTTGCCCCAAAGTCTAGCTTCACTGTAAACATTGTGAATTGACACCTGTAGCATACCGCCTTCGAAAGTAGGTCACCGGGTCACTCGTATTTCAAAACTAGGTCAACATTTGACCCACTTTTAGCATACTACCTGCTTAATAGATCTGAGTGCCTAGAGTAGTAATACTGTGTTAAATACTTTAATAAGTGTTCTTTGACAACTGGCTAACCATCCTAGCTCATAGAGTGATACAGTGTGTTGACATTTTCATAACGTTTTACAGTGAAGTGATAAATTCTTGAAGAGATCATTTAACGTATAAATTAAGTGTATTTTGTTTAATCTTTGATTAAAGTGAATCTCTCTTAAAGGCCGCAGGCAACTTCTAAACATAGCTTTTCTTTTCCGCAGGTTTTCTTTTGGCTACAAATAGAAAAACATAATATAATAGAGCTTTTCTTTTTGAGTATTTTTTCTTTTAGCAGTAAATAGAAAAACGATTTTTTAAACGGTTGTTCTCAGACATGCTCAGTCGAGCGAGAGAAGAAGTTGTTTAGTTAGGAAGTTAGGACCCTGGGAAGTTGTTCAATTGTGCATGCATATATCATTACAGGCGTTTCCAGAGACAAAGCGAAGCAGGAACATCAGTAGTTAGCAGTAGTTAGAGGTTCTTTGGACTAACGTTCCAATTTTGACTGTATTATCTTGCTGTCTCGAAGTGAAATAGTGATATCCAACATAAAGTTCTTCAGGGCATTTTATGAACATTTGTAAATATAAATTAGTGTATTAGCAGGAAAGTGGCTGTAGTGACAGACGTAGGAAGACGGACGCCAATCCCTTGCTCCCCTCTTTAACGTAACTTTCACTGCAGAGCGTCCCCCCGCCGAAAGAAGATACTATTGTCAATAATCAAAATTTAAATTCAATCAAGTAAATAAGCAACCTGAGCCCTTCATATTCGAAGTTAATACTTCCAGGCTGTTCTAAGAAACACACGCCGCTTGTGCAGGTTGTTTTTGAGTTGTTTTGCAAGCTTTTGGATTTGAATTAGGCCGCTGACGCTAAGTGCCTATCATAGGCTAAATTTTGTCGTATCTCGGATATTCCACGTCCGGTGATACATTGCTACGCGTCCCAGGACTAAGGCGGTTCTCAGATTTAATTGATAATTAAATATTTCTTCTTATCTCCCTCGTGGTGGTCCGCTAACGATTTCCTGTTAGCGGGGAAGGTGGTGAGTCCACTCAAATCCCCCCGGACTTAGAAACCCCGGAAGCTAATACACTAAGACACAAAAAAAAAGTAGTAAAGCTACTTGGCATCCCAAAACCTTAAAATTTCACACACTCGTATCTGATCGAGATATAGAGTGCCCACAAACTATAAATGAATCGGGTATTCCTTCGGCTAACCTGTTTTACGGACGTAGCAGGGAACCCCCCTTTGGACGGAAAAGCGAACCAAGAATCCAGGACAGAGGATACTCAGGGACATGGACAACAATCCTCCGCCACCCTTGGAATCTCTTGATCGCCTGCAGCAAATGTTATCAGGCGAGAATCTAGTATCAGATCAGCCAACCTATACATCCACTCCTATGCAGCCTCATCTCATCACCAGAGTACCCGCTCGAAATGGACAACTCCAAGACTTCGTTCCCGGAGCAGCGGCCGAGACAGGATATCCGCGAGGCCTTCTTGGAGAAGCACGCTATGTTCCTTCGCGACGCCAGGAGGCGCCGGAAGAGCGTGCACGCCAAATTAGAGATCGAGACGACAATGAAATTAGTGCAGATTTAATCACGATTAAATATTTTGAAGTAGGACATACATTCATGTCCGCCGATAGTTTTCACCACTTGGTAGGAAAGAGTCTGAGAAAGAAACAGAAAGTCTATGATTTTCAGGACTTTATAGATGTTGTTAGGAATTGTTCTAAAAGTTCTAGAACAGTTGTAAAGCATTTACAAAAAGATGATTTTAAAAAGTGGCCTACTTTAACTTCTTCGCACCAGCTACAAAAGCTGTTAAAAGAAAGACCTCTGCTAAGAAATATATCTGCTATAACAAGTTTTTTACCCAAGAAATATGTAAAATCAGATATAATATTGGAAAAACCATCAAGGATTGACAAAAATCGTGGCATCACGTCTCAACGAAAAGAGACAACCTTAAAAAATCTTTCTAAACTTATGCCTGCACATAAGCTTAAGTTTTGGCAGGAGCTTGATATTTCCGATGCCAATGAAAAAGATGACGAAAATATTAGTGATTAATTAAAATTGAATGTAAGTAGTAATAAGTAACCGGTGCCTTATTTCATGAGATTAGAATTTTGCGTTTTTCTGGTGTATATATTTCTAGGTTATCCATTTTAACAATTAAAAAAAAAATCTGATATAAATCTAAGCTAGTGAGTACCTGATTTGTTTCTAATATTTATTTAAAATGGTTCATTTTATCAATTTATGCATGGGTAGTTTATATTTAAATATTTAATAATCATTCAATATTTCGTTTATTTATTATTGTTTAATGTATTTTTATTTTTTTTGTTTGTAGCTGTGTCATCACTAAAATATAACATTAAGTTTATTTACCTATAAGTGTAAATGGCTAATAGTAAGCTTGCTTTTTGTGTGTACTATTATTTAACATTTAGTAATATGTTCTAATAAAATGCTGGTACATATATTAACTTTTCCAGTTTTTTATGCGTTTGCGTAACATATATAATTGTTTCCTATCATTTGTGTTTTATATGTGTTTGTATCGCATTATATTTCACAAATTTAAACCTTTAAAACTATCTGATTTTTCTTTCCAAATTATGTTATTTAACAATTTTAAAATTTTCAAGTACAATTTTTAATAAAGATAGTTTGGATTATTTTTGTAGAGTTTAAAATTAATTTGTACCAGCGAGCCTCTTGTCATTACCACAATGTCTTCTTTATAACGGAAAAACAGCCAATTGTTCAGTGATATAAAAATAATAATATAGCAATGCGGTAGATATAATGTTTTGTTGGGCTTTATTCTAAATTGATTTACTAACCATAAACGACGTATATTCCAATACGCTCTTCATATCTAGGATGTTGAGTAAAGCAGTGCGTCAAATTACAACACATTTTAATTTTTTTTTTCATTACTTCGATTTTTAATGAACCAAAAACTTTAATTTTTTGTATATACAGCATTTAAGCCCTAATGCACATGTTGATAAAATTTTTGTTATATTGGATTTTATTTGAAATAAATATAAGGGTTTATATAATGCCAAAACTTCAAACTAGATTTTCTCAAAATTAACAGATTAGAGGATACGGTCTTTTTTTTAGCACGGCAGTGTAGCAGTGAATGAAAAAAAGCAAGTTTGAGAAAAAATAGCCAGACAATTCAATTCATCATCACCAGGATTAATCCCCAGAACATCAGATTCTCGAAGAACGTTTTACGAAAACAGGACAAAGGAGATTCGTAAAGATATGGCCAAGGAGCGATGCGAGCTTTATAAAACTGGTGGAGGATCTCCTCCTACTCCAAAAAATCATGATGATGATATGTTATTGTCGATTGTTAATACAAAAACCATTTTCGGGTTTGAAAATCCGTGATGGGGACAACTTGCCTCAATGTTCACAATCAAATAGTAAGGTAAGCGTAATAAATAAATACAAATATATTTACGGATAGGAAAATTTATCAGAAAATCAATTTGCAATTACTAACAATAAAAAAAAATCTACATAAATTACTAGGTATTTGATATGTGATCTGATTAATTTAATGATCAGTTTATACTGAACGTTTCTTATGATAATATATTAATAATTTTCTTTACAGGCTGATAATACTACCCTGAAGAGGTTAAGAGAGGAACAGTTTATCTCAAAGTGCAAGGGTAAAGAGACCAAGAGTGTGGCATTATTTTGCCACTAAAGAATGCGAACGGTTAGCTCTTAATGCGGAGGCCGGGCTTCTTGGCATATGGCCTTTGTGTACCTAAATTGGGCGCCACGTAATTTGGAAGAGATACTGCAAGTTCCTAGTCTAGTAAATCACAAAACCTAGATTGTCTTTAATAGATGTTAATTGTATTTTCAAGAATGCAATGGGGGAAAACAGTCAAGCAGTAAACACTTCAAACATAAACAAAACAAGTATTCTTTATTTATAAGAATATCTACCCTCTTCGTTGGGAATAACACATAATTAAAATATGAAGATATAATCCATTTCTACAGTTTAAACAAAATAATGTTATGAAGGAGCTTATCATGGTAACGCTTACCTCTTGGGTGTTTTATTTAAAGTAAATCATATACCTAGAGGGAAAAGACTCATGAATCTTTGTTTCCAGGGTTACTAAATATGTATATCCGTAAAAGGCATTAAATGTGTTTCTCTACCAAGTGAGCCGAACAATTAAAGGTAAAAAGAAATATGAATAAGTTAGTGAAAAAGTATAAAATTTTACACTAGATAGACACTGATCTTTTATATAATAAAAGGAAAGGACTGGCCTTGAGTTATTCCCGTCTGCTGGATAAGTGCTTCCCTCTCTGAGGTTCTGGTAGTTTATTGTTTCTTTCTCTAATCATGTGAAATTCCGGACCAAACTGAATCTTCTACTCTACCCTGTCCATGAAGCATGGAAGTTTAAGATTTACCTATAGACTGTAAATCCCAATTGAAAATCATAGCATCTGTATGCCATTCCCAAATCAAAATTATCTAATATTCTCTATCATCAATATCCCATACTAAAACCTGAAACAAACATGAAGTCTTTAGCCACTTTACTTAAGATTGTTGAAATGTTCTGTTTTTTATAAAGCACAAGCCAACGATTACCTACCTTACTAGGTGGTGATGGATTAACCATAAAAATCAAAAGGCATCTTCAAGGATTAGACAAAAATATAAAAAGCCAAGCCCTTCTCAGGCCTAATGGCACAAGATTTTGAAAATCTTTTGGCCTAATGGACTCATGATGGTTCGATTCAAAACTATAAAATCAGATCAACCAGACTCTTCGACCACCATGAAGACAAAGGCTACTTGAACTTGACCGCTTGACCTCGTTTTCGATGTCAATTCTCAGCTCAATGACACCGAGCGGCAAAAGCTGCTTTCTCATGCACATTGCAATACAGAATGAACATTAGTCACTCGGGTTCGATTGCTCAAGACCACAATCAGGAATGACGTCATATTTAAATATTAACTTGCATGAAACATAATGACTAAAGATGAGAATTAATTTAAAAGAAGACAATCTTATTGAGAAATTAAGGCAATATTAAATTAATAAGATGGTATGTAGTGAATCAGTGGCTTGAATTAATATATGAAAAGTATGTTTTATTACTATAAGAAATCCAACCATAAAGAAAGGTTCTTATCAACATCTCGTAAAAGAAAGTTAAAGACTGTCTGATACCTCGTGGCCTAATAACTTAATGTTTGCTTAAGTTATGAAATAACTTATGTTCTAAATAAATACAAATAAAAGTAGGCATGTAACAAATAAGGGTTAAGTGATATTTTCCAGAGAGGTACTTAAATATATTAAAAGCATAATATATGAAAACAATCGTAATTCTATATTGCTTGAATTCTAAAAAAACAGGTAGCATTTACTTATAATACCTTCATGAAAAAATAAATGCTACAAGAGAGGAAGATGATAATTTTGAGAAAAACCAAAAAGAACACCATGATGATGTAGAAGTATTTGAACTACAAAGGGAAGTAAGCCTGTATTTATGAATTTTGAACTGAGTGTTTTATTGTCATTTTTGCAATATGCTTTTAAAATGTGCATGTATTAAGACTAGGCTAAAATGAACAACAAAAACATGCACCAACGCTTGTCGAGAGATTGGCCATCCAAAAATACTAGAAAAAGTTCTAATAAACATTGGTTCACAAACGCTTAGTTTTTGAAATACAGGGTGTTAAAAAAAATCCTAAAAATCTAAAACGTTTTAGAGATATTTGATTGAAACTTTGGTAAAATTATGTGATGCATAGATGGTAAATTTTCACTATACTAAAATACATTTTTTTCCAGCAGAAGCTTACATTTGGGTATACCTATTAATATAATTGTAAACAAATGTGTGACCCGGTGTTTAGTTCCGGGTCACAATTTTTTTTACAATTTTATTAATAGGTATACCCAAATGTACGCTTCTGTTGGAAAATATGTATTTTAGTTTGGTGAAAAATTACTATCTATGCATCACATAATTTTACCAAAGTTTCAACCAAATATCTCTAAAACGTTTTAGATTTTTAGGATTTTTCTTAACACCCTTCTATTTCAAAAACTAAGCTTTTGTGAACCAATGTTTATTAGAACTTTTTCTAATATTTTTGGATGGCCAATCTCTCGCCGAGCATGATTGGTGCATGTTTTTGTTGTCCAGGGACATGCAATAATATACTTTTTATTTTTTATTTCGAAAACGAGGTAAGATATGAAAACGACTCAAGAGACAAAAAAAAAATATTTTTAGTGGCTTAATCATAAAAAAATTTAAAAATTGCAAAAAGTCAGTGGCGTACATTTTTTTCGAAAAAAATATTCGACAAGGTGCCTTTGGGTTAGTCACTGGACTTCATAACTTTAATCTAGTTAAAGAAAAATTAGCCTCATATCACTGTAAATAACGCTGCCAAATTTCAACAAAATCGGACAAAGGATATTTAAGATATTTTAAAAAAGCCGATTTTTTTTAAATGTTCAACACCCTGTATCTTGAAAACTAAGCATTTCCGGGTCTACGTTTATATCAACTTTTTTTCTTATTTTTGGATGATGAATCTCCGGCCGAGCGTTGGCGCATGTTTTTTGAAACACCCTGTATACACTGTGGGCAAAATTAAATTGGAAGCTTTAAAGTGTGGCAAACTTATTCAGAACAGCGACGTTTGAAGAGCAAAGAGAGGAAAAATGGCTTGCAGCCAATCGCCTTGACGCACTTTGTCGCGAGGACGAGGGGAACTTGACGCACCTGTTGCCGGATGTATCGGGCAAATAGATATAAATATCGCAAATTTATTTAAATTGATAATGTGTAAAATAGATTATGAATTAAAGTTGAAGTAATAGTAAAGTTCCAGTTTGGATATTACTTTTTATTTTCAATGAGTTAATGTAGTATATTACATTATGTGTTTATCTAAACAGTAGATATAAAGATTAATTCTCAAAAAATATTAAAGTTACTCGACAACATCGCCAATTTTTTGTCCGCATTCTTTCCGCTGTTCCAGTTATACTTGCCACACTTTAATAACTTTTGTATTTTCAAAGGATTTTTTATCATTTTTGGATATGTTATGGCCTAAGGTATTGGGATTAAAAAGAACTTTGCAGAGAGTCTACTTCAGTGGCGTACAAAAACGGGCGTATTCTCCAAAACCAATGTATTTCAGGGCGTTGCAAAAATCGGCCAAATGTAAAAAAAGATGTAAAAATGGGCAAAGAGATTTGAAATGGTTCGGAATATTAACCATTAAAAAGCCAGGTCGATACAAACAAAATTAAAATTTATACTTTAATTTTGGTATAACCATGTCTTGAGGGCTAAATTAAATTGGATCATTTTTTAATGCTTAATGACTTTTTATTTTTAAAGGATTTTTTTATCATTTTTGGATATGATATGGCCTAAGATATTAGAATCAAAAATAACTTTGCAAAGCAGGTCTACTTCAGTGGCGTACAGAAATTTTGAATTTACTTATAAAATTTTTAAAATAAAAATATATATATTTGAAATTCTAATGTACGCCACTGAAGTAGACCCGTTTTACAAAGATCTCCTTGAATCTAATATCTTAGGCCATAACGTATCCAAAACTGATAAAAAATCCTTTGAAAATAAAAAAGTCATTAAGCATTAAAAATGTTCCAATTTAACTTGGCCCACAAGACATGGTTTTACCAAAATTAATGAATCAACTTTAGTTTTGTTTGTATTGAGCAATGGTCTATATTCCGAACCCTTTCATATCTTTTTGCCCATTTTTACATCTTGATTTCATTTGGCTGATTTTTGCAAAGACCTGAAATACATTGGTTTTGAAAAACACCGTCTTTCCTGCACGCCACTGACGGACGTCAGACTGGTGAGAGCAGTCTGATTACGGGGAGTGACGCCCCTGCCATTCCGAGTTGCCACGGGATGTGGCCCATCAAATCCCATCGTCCTCCTCCAGGCTGGAGAACACCAAAGTACAAAGTCTGGAGCTGATCACTAGGGAGTGACCCAACAAACCCTATTTTTACTCCTGTCAGACTAGGGACCACCAAAGGAAATAGTCTGAGGCCGATGCATCCAGTGGAAGCGGCCCTAGGTGGTAGATGCATACGCCTACTCGCATGGTCCGGTGAAAGACCACCCCACCAGAACTGGGAGGCGCTAAGTGGTTTTCCCGAATCACGTTCCGTTTCCGCGCTGGTGGTTCCGGGTTCCACAGTAGGAATATAATAATATGGACATGATGGTGCTTCCAGGATCAAAATATTCCGGAGGTAAACTCCCCGGCCATTCGGATCTCCGGGCGCTGGGTGGCCCTGGGAGCCCTTCATTCCGCATTTCACAGACAGCAAAGATACCGAACCAATTTAGAATTGATTTCTGCAACATAAGAGGCCTAAATACAAACATAAATTCGGTACACCAACATCTACAGGCAAATAGACCACACATACTAGCCCTTACATGTTCTACAACAACAACAGTGAACTACCCTTATCCTGGTTACGGCTTACATACCCGATTTAGACATAAGTTCGGAATATGCCTTTTTGTCCGAAGCGACCTTTCATGTCACCGAGAGGAAACACTCAAACCGAACAACCTTGACGTCATGTGGCTTAAGTTCATCGCCAAGGGATTAACCAAGTTTATATGTTGCCTCTATCGCCCTCCGAGCGATAGAGCCTACCAAAGCTTTTTTTCAACACTAGCTACCACTTTTGACTCAATACAGGTTGATCACCCCAGTTCAGAAGTAATCGTTCTGGGAGACTTCAATGCCCACTACACCAACTGGCTCAAACATCACAACAAGACCGACAACGAAGGTAGAGAGGCTGAAGCATTCGCCATCAGTTGCGGGCTTACTCAAATTGTAGACGAACCAACTCGAATCTCAGAGAGGGGCGAATTCGCCGCCCTCCTGGATCTTTTTCTAACCACCAATCCTGACCAGTACACAGTTACAGTTGGTCCGCTATTAGGTACTTCCGACCACAAACTTATTACAACGGTTTGTGAATTGCCACTCATACAGAAGGATCCACCATTGCCTCGCAAAATCTGGCATTACAATTCTGCAAACTAGGACCATCTGAGGGAGTTCTACCTAGATTTTCCTTGGCTCGACGTCTGCTTTGGCGCTGACGACCCGTCAGTCTGCTGCGAAAAGATCACGCAAGTAATCTCCTCAGGAATGGAAGCATACATCCCAAATTCCATCAAGTTACCATCAAAAGGAAAGCTGGTTCGACAGAAGATGCGAAAGAGCTGTGGGTAGGAAACAGCAAGCCTACAAGTACTGGCAGCAAAATCAGACCGCTGAAAATCGCAATTATTTTGTCGAAGCGAGAAACGAATGCAAGCGTGTTATCGACGAAACTAAGGACAAACACAATCAAAGGATCAGGAATAAACTTTTACAATGCCCCAGTGGCTCCAGGTTTACGCACGTATGAGAGAGGACGTGATATAGTAGGTTTAGTTCGTTGGATTAAAACTAATTCGCTTTTGAGAGAAATATGTCACGATCGGTCTGAAAGAGATAGCAATATGCATTCATATGTGTCTTGCGCTGTGAATAAATTAAGATGGCTAGCTTTAAAATGATTTTTTATGTAAATTTGAAATAATTATTATTTTTTAATTTTTAAGAAAAGCTGGTACCCATCCGCGCTCGATAGGATCAAAATGTCGTAAACAGACGTTATGCTTCGAAGGACCATATAAATTCAAATTATACCATAAATAAAGTTGCAAGAGAAAGATGATTTCTGTAAGTTATAATTGTCGCAGACGAATCGCACATTAAATGCAAATCGCACTCACCCTTTTTCCGTTCGTGGATCTTGTTGGAGAGCGCTCTCACTTCTTGTGGATTCGGTTCATCCCCTTTTTCGGATGGTCTGGACACTGAATTTGCTGTTCTGAATAAGTTAGTTCACTCGCGAAATAAAATTGATATGCGAAAAATCTTAAGTGGATTTCATGGCTTAATGGTCGCACGCCGTCCCTTGTACTTCTGTGCTGTACTACTTCGGCCCTTTTTCTGCGCATGACATCATGCTCAGTCGACAGGCATAAAAGGAGTGTATATCCGCAAATAATGTGCATTGTTAGCGCGAAAATTCAAATATAGGACAAAACTATTTCCCATAAATCATACAGTTCCTGTACGAGTATAAGTAAATAAAACTACTTATCCCAATAAAATAAATTGAAATGAAAATAAATATTTAGAAACCCGTCCAT
>MU183960.1:38542-59510 GCA_016904865.1 Pissodes strobi
TGGTTTGCACTTTCCTATATTGGTTTTTCATAAGCTATCGTATGACACTAACTTTAGATATAACCAGAGGTTAAAAAATCCCGGATAAATTAAAAGTTAGTGGCATACGATAGCTTATGAAAAACCAATACAGGAAAGTGCAAACCGTTTTGTTCTATCTTTAGCCGTTTAGATTTTACAAGCTGTCAAACTTGATAAATGGTCGATTTTCAACTGTCAATATTTCAAAAACCGTTAGAGATAGGTATAGGACATTATTCATGAAATATGTCTACACTTTTTCGCACAATTCAAATATCTAATAATATTCAGGGTGCTCCATTAAAAGAATTAAGGTTATGCGGTTTTTTGACATTTTACAGGCTATTTTTTTCTTTTGACATTTCTAAAAGATAATATATTAAAAACCATACAACTTTTGAATTTAAGCTTTTTTGTTATTACCTTTAATTACGGTGCAGGTTCAGGGTGTTCCATTTAAAAAAATTAAGTTATGCGGTTTTTTGGCATTTGACAGGCAATGTTTTCTTTTGACATTTCTAAAAGATAATATATTAAAAACCATACAACTTTTGAATTTAAGTTTTTTTTGTATTACCTTTAATTACGGTGCAGGTTCAGGGTGTACCATTTAAAAAAATTAAGGTTATGCGGTTTCTTGACATTTGACAGGCAATTTTTTCTTTTGGCATTTCTAAAAGATAATATATTAAAAACCATACAACTTTTGAATTTAAGTTTTTTTGTATTACCTTTAATTACGGTGCAGGTTCAGGGTGTTGCATTTAAAAAAAAATTAAGGTTATGCGGTTTTTTGACATTTGACAGGCAATTTTTTTCTTTTGACATTTCTAAAAGATAATATACTTTATATATATTATATAACTTTTGAATTAAGTTTTTTTTGTATTACCTTTAATTACGGTGCAGGTGGGTGTCAAAATATAATGAATAACCCTGAACAAGTACAATGAGTAAAAGTGTGATGTCCCCCCTAACAATGAACTACGCACTCCAACAACAAAGCTTGCAATTGCTCCAAAATGGTATAAAATAACTAAAGTAACGGCTACTGATAAAGCAATAGAAGACTTGAAAGCAATTTCTGAAACTTTGAACCCAACTCCCTCCGAAAATAATGAATTCGATTGTTTTGGACAAACTATAGCATGTCAGTTAAAGAAATTGCCTGAAGATGTAGCTTTAAAATCCATGCATTTCATACATCTTATTTAGTTAAGCAAAGACTGAAGTGCTGTCCATCTTCCCATCTGAGCCGCAATATAAATACTGAAAGAAGGCAGCTTGAAGATTCAACATTTGATGGTCAAGACAACTACGGTAATAATTTTTTTAATCAAGATCAGTCACCTCATCTCCTTTATGAAACTGAAGAGAGTCAATCAAACGATTCAACATTTGAAAGTGAAGACAATCATAATAATATTGTTGATAACAATAATACAGATATCTAAAGTGAGGTTGAAACACAGCTCTGAGGGTCTTCTATTGAAAGTTCTTTCAATAGAGAATTGGAAGCACCCATCATTGGTCTCTGAGAAATCCATTTGCGCACTCATTCGCTACCTTTTCTTTTATGTCGTTTCTTTCGTTCTAAATCTTTAATCATGCTATCAATTATCGATTTTGCAATTCTTCGACAATTGTTTACAAGCTCATTTCGCGACATGATGCACTATAAAAACTATCGAGACTAGCAACTGGCGTGCCAAACACCGGAAACCGTGTAAACGCTTACTGGCGTGAAAGTTGAACTGGCGTTAAAACTGACGCCAGCAAATCCATGCATGTGTAAACTTACCTTTAGTGTTAGTCCACATGCATACGTGATCACGGATGCGTTGGGCCCACGTTCCAATTGTGTATCAGGAGAGCGACTTGACTTTCTGTCAAGGTCAAAACGGATGGAAATTGGTTAATTTTAACTTTTTCGGTAACGTATCCGTTTGAGTGTGATGATTGCGGCTGAGTGACAGAGAGAGATAATTTAAAAGTTTTAAATTTTGGCAGTTGCTTAATAATGTCGTTAATGTTTAGTTGATAAAATTAATGAAAAATAAATACTTAATATAAAATGGAACAATATCCCTATAAATGTGGATACTGCGGTTGGGTCATTCACTCTGTTTGTGAAAACTATTTGGAACCTATCTGTTTTAAAAATCGGTTGATACCTAATAACAGTATCATTAGTATGGACCTTGTGAGCAATGAAAATAATGTTTTAACTTTGGGTAAGCATTTAAATATTTTAATAGATGTATTTAAAAATAACTTAAAAATTAAATTGTAACGTAATTTATGGTTGTTGTTTTGGTAATGTTTTATGGAACACTTTTTGCTCAATGATTTTTTGTATAACATGTAATTTTGCCCATGCCAGCCGATAGACGATGCTCCCTTTTATTTGTAGTGGAATCGAATAAATTGATCAATGAGAATGAGGATGTCCAGTCTCCGTTATCCTCTTCTAAAAGTTCTTCTATATTGGGAGCAGGTACCAGTTCCCAAATAAATAATGAGCTGTTGATATCAGCAGTTTATTCGAAGAAACCTTTATGGCATTATAGGATACCGGTGGCTCAGAGGAGTAATTTAAAGATTAAGGAATTGTGGCAAAAAATATATTAGTCTTTTGAAGGTAAATATAAGGAATATCTATATCTACTTTAATTTTACATAAGAAACCAGGGCTGTATTGTTAATTTTTTCCATAGCTTTGGTTTATATAATAAGGCAATTTCTAACATTGTTTTTTTTTGTAGACCCATTCTCGAATCCAAAAGTTCTTCAGAAGAGAGAGATTCAGTTCCGCTAAGCAGACTATTCCCAAATGTCATTCGTCCGGTTCAAGAAGACAGCGATAGCGATGTCAGCAGCTCGTTTGGCAACAATTCAACAAATAGGTGCTACCAAGAAGAGAACACAAAAAGAGATTCAGGAGGCAATCAGTCAGGCAAGAGGCGGAAAACACAAAAAGCACCTGCACAAAAGTGGCATGACATAGACGAAGACTGGGATTTGGAGGATGATTTACCACAGTTTGTTCCATTGTTAAGAGACGATCAAGACAGGCAAAACTACTATCCAATTGATTATTTGCATCAGTACTTCGATGAAACGATTTTTAGAAAACTAATGGAAAACACGAACATTCATTTTCAACAATTTTGTAATAAATCACTTAACGTAACCGAATCCGAAATGCGTGCCTACGTCGGAATAACACTATTAATGAGTATTTTGGGTTACCCTAGAATCTGCATGTACTGGTCAAAACCATTTAAAATTCCACTGATTGCTAATGCAATAAGCAGAAATAGATGCTTCAAAATAAGAAATTTTCTCCATGTTGTTAATAACTTGGACATTTCAAACGAAGAACGAGAACGCGACAAACTATGGAAAGTTCGTCCAATAATAAGTTCTTTTCATAATGCAGTTTTGCGGCTACTGAGAGATGAAAATGTTAGCATTGATGAACAAATGATACTATTCTCTGGGCAGGTAGCTGTTCGGCAGTATGTCCCATGGAAAGCCAATCCAACTGGCCTTAAAAACTACGTTTTAGCTTCCAAAAATTGGACTATTTTAGATTTCGAGATTTACCAGGGTAAAACGATAAATTTTCCACAAGACACTGAAAAGTAAAATTTAGGTGCAGGGGTAGAAGAGCTGTACTGCGTCTGAGTGAAACTGGTACAAACAGGTATTTTGATCGGTACTTTACAAGCGTTACTTTAATGGACAAATTTAAGGAAAAGGACATTTCAGGGAATTAAAACTTACATTGACACCGAGACGTTCAAACATCAATTTTACATTACGTCAATGAATTTTTTACTGTAGAGGTGTTAAATTTGTCCATGTTACAAACTTCTAGAGTAAGTAGATAGTACCCATGATATAAGAAAAAAATTCGTATGAACGTGGATCTACAAACACTTCCTTAAGGAGGTATAGAGCATTTTGAAGATGATGTTCATAAAATAGTTTTCGTTTTGTAGCTCCGGAACTACTTTACATACCATAGTACAACACAATCAATTTTAGGACATATTATGTTAGTAGGTTGAATTATTTAAGCCTATTGGCTAACTTGAACCAGGGGCGTGCGAAGCATGGGGGTATTTCAGTAGATAATAAATGAAGAAAATACCCTCCTAGTTCGCAGGGCAATGGTTTAAGGTATCATTGTCCAATAAGCTTAAATAATGAACTAATATTTTGATAATATTGTCCGAGAAGGTAAAATAATGAACTAATATTTTATTTATGTCCGGAAATTTGACGTGATAGCTCAAAAAGATCTAGAGCTACTAAAAAAAATGGTTTATCAAGGTCTCTCTTTCAAAGGGCACTAGTTGCCTGAAAAGCATTTTTTGACCCATTGTTATGTTTCTAGTATTACTTTCGTTATATTGTAATGTTTTATTGCATTTAACCTATGTTATGCCAGAGTTACATTAAAAGAAAGCGCATCTTTTACTATTATGGTTTAACAAAGTGAATATACTTTTATGTTAGACAAAACTTAAACGAATCTAGATAAATAAGACTGAATAAATTTGACTGTTAAATAGAACTTACAGCCCTATAGACTGATTCAATGGATAAGTTTTATGCGTTATTACCATCTCCAGATGTTGTCACTTTTTACAAAGACACAACCAGCTCGGCTTAGCTACTCAGGTCCAGTTGTATAGGCTCACTGCTGAAATTCAAATATGTGACTGACCTGAAGTGTTCTCGGTTATTAATAAGAAAACGTACACATGATTGCAACTGAGGTAACAAAATTGACTAATTATTGAGCGCCACCGTATTTCATTTACCTGAAAGAAATTGGAAATAAAAGATTACCTTGAACACTTCAATTCAAGCCAATTCAGATGGGTCTCAAAATAAAAGAATTAATATAATCAAATCGGTTCTACCGTTTATTATTTCATATAG
This sequence comes from Pissodes strobi, assembly GCA_016904865.1. NCBI lineage: Eukaryota > Metazoa > Arthropoda > Insecta > Coleoptera > Curculionidae > Pissodes > Pissodes strobi. Next base: position 43,520 of record MU183960.1, read on the forward strand.
AAGAAAAATAAGGTAAAGCAAGTGAAAAGAGGAAGGAAGAAAGAAAAGACTTAAACCTAACTTAACCTTTATTGCTAGGTGTTCTTCGTGCTGAACAAGCTCACATATACACTTAGTCGGTCACACTGCCTCGCAGCAGTACCACAATGGCTCGACGTAGAAGTAGTAAACTTCTCACTTGACTGGCTGCAGCAGCAATACACTAGTTTGGCTAAAAGTAGCCTGTTGCTAAAGTAGCCTGTAAATTGAAGTCCGTGAATTAAACCCGTAAATTGAAGTCCGTAGACTGAACCCATAAATTGAACCCTTCTCAACAATGAAGGGCTCCAAAAAACGTGGTTATCTTTAGTGCTGAGCTTAGAGTGCCCGTTTGTCATGTGAAAAGCCTTATATCCCCCTTAAGGTTATCCTGTCCAGATTTCCCAAAAAAAAACAAACCAGATTCAGACAGAATTTTTCCCTGGTGACAATTTATACCATTAACTGGTCACAAACTATATATATATTATATATAAATGTTCTTCTGTCACTCAGGCGGCCTCACATCGTTTGCGAACTTGCACAAAGAAAAGACCCCGTGTTCACGTTGTCTCTTCTATTTATAATATTCACTGTACATAAAAAAGCAACTTCCTATTTCCGTAATTTTTTTGAAAATCCTAACTTGAAAGTGAAAGTCAATTTCCATAAATGACAATTGACTCTGGCACCATAAACATTGGGCTAAAATGATATCGCGCAGCCCACCTGAATCGAGCTACGGATATCGATTGTTCTTTGGCGTCAGGCGGAACCATAGAAAAGCGGTTCAGAGTGGAACCGTGTAACGATAATGCTCGATAAAACTAGTGGCAGCAATGAAATTCAAATTGTGTGGCTATTGTTCCGCTAATCCGGACATTAGAAATAGTACATCATTCACAAAAAAACTGTAACACCATGTTCATATAAACTTTTTTTTCTTATTTCATGGGTACTATCTACCCTAGAAGTTTGCAAAATTGTCCCATTAACACCCTGGTGTTTTTGAACAACAAAAATTATTTAAACTTTATTCTAAAAAATATAATAGGTAACTAGGAAAACACAGGCTTACAATTTAGACTATAGGATTTTAAACAAACTCAGTCTTAATAAAAAGTAAATGAAAACTTATGAGTCGTTGAGTAAGACGATATTCATCAACATTTAAATCTAAAATATCGAAGTAATTTGGCTAATATAGTTATTTCACGAAACTTTTTTAAGTTGAAACCTTGGTTGGTAACAAAGTTTCCTTATGAAAAGGAAAACGCAAAAATAGGCTTTATTTTTTTAGAATTCAGTTCAAAGTTGTTACTCGACAGTCAACTATAACATCTACTCTTGGCTCATAGCTGAAATATACTTGTATCCACCTTCAGTGATATGGATGCTTGTAGGTTTATAATAAATTCTTTGGAAATCTCCCATTTCGCTGCCTAATCCCGCTGAAAAATCTATTTCGTAAGCTTCTAAATCCTTGTTAATTTCGTAACATTGTAATATGGCTCATATGAAATAAATCTTTTCATCGCTAATGTATAGAACTGTTTAATATATCCAAATTTTGTATCGTCAAATAATTCCATTTATTTTTACCCAATTCATCACAAACCCATTTTTCCTTTCTTGAGCGTTATTTTCTAAAAAGCAACCTTCTTTCTCATTGGGAACACAAGAGGAACCTATAGTTATTTCATCAGTCAAACCTTTATTTACAATAAAACGATTGGCAAGCCGTAGTTGATGTTTCAAAGATAAAGTTAAAGGAATGTTACGTCGTGAAGCCACAACATTTGCATTTGATTTTCCGATCTTATGAAACGCCTCATGAACGCCGCATGGATGGTAATAATTGAGTAAGAGGACCAAATTTTGTTGTACATCTGGCATAATGCAACAAGAAATGATATTTCGGGGATAAATGTTTTGAAAAATCTGACATACAAGTTGTGTTCTGAAACTAATGGTCATTTGTACCGTTTCTGTCTTAAACAATGATTAGTTGATCACGGATTACTTTTTAATCAATGATTAATTTTTTGTGGGTTGCACCGTGAAACATTAAACGATGTTTAGTTAACCGGAGAAAATACTTGGCAATAGCGCAATTTTTGACTGTTTGATAACTTCACACCGGTAAAATTTTGTTGCCCACACATGACAAATCCCAACCTAACCCTATTTGAAACCGTTTTTGTCCTTTTTTCCTTAAATACGTAAACGTTTTAAAATTGTGCTTTCACATTTGATTTTTTAATAATGGATTATAAGGGAAAAAAAGACAACGCTGCATAAGTTTTTCGGGCGAGGAGAAGTTGTTTATAGCAAATATTTGTGCAAAATATAAGCATATATTGGAGAACAAGAAAACTGACCAGATCTCAAGTGATGAGAAGAACAGAACCTGGGAAAAAATTGCTTCTGAAGTTAATGCTGCAGCGGTTAATGGTACCCACAGGAGTTCAGATGTTTTAAAAATATTTTATGAGAATCGGAAAAGAGAAGTTAGAAAGATTGCGGCAGAGGAGAAAAAAGAGATTTTGGCTACTGGAGGGGGACAACCTGTAACTTTTAAGAAAGACACGTGCCATGACATAATTTTGTCTATTATGAACCCCAAAACTATTTATCGATTGGAAAATGAACTAGATGGGGATGCAGAACCCCTTCCAAGTTTAGTGGTATGTATCTATAATCCATGTAACAGTGGTTATATATATTTTTGTATACAATGTTATGTGGTTTTCATCCCAAATAACTTCTTTTTTAGGATTCAAACACCTCAAATCCTGAGGGAAATGTCCAGCCCTGTAATGATGTTGAGATTGTCTACGAATTAAATGATAATGAACAGGTAATAATAAATTTTGTTTTACATTTATTGTTTACGGTTAGTTAGATTCAATAATGTCAGAGATAAAACTTTAAACCATTGTGATTGGTAGTTGAAGAAGTAGAAATAATAAAAACAAGGTTTTTGCTGAAGTTTTTATGTTGAACATGGGACCTATTACTGTTTACCATAGAATACTAATTTTAGGGGACGTCAACATGGAAGAAGTACATCCCAGCAGATTTAAAACAGCTAATTTATTAAGTTTCTAAGATGATCAAAAGCCTGGTCCTTCATCTCTAAAGAGAAAAAATGATGAAGGTAATTATTTTACATTTTCATGATTTAGTACCATGCATAAAAAAATTAATGTTTCTGTGAACACTATGTACCATAATGCATATTTTTACAGTTATTTCTTGTTATTTTAGAAACAAATGATACTCCACATACAAAAAAAAGTAATACGCTTCCTACTTCAAGACGCCGGCGAATGTTAAATGTGAAAGCCTTAACAAGGTCTGAATTAGCTGAGAAGTACGATGAACTACTCAATAAACGGTTAGAAATAGCAGACTACCAAAAAAAAGAAAATTAAAGAGGAAATGTTAACAATTGAAGGTGAACGAAAATTAAAATTTCAGCTGTTGGAACTACAGATTGAAGTGGAGAAAGAACAACTTAGGCAATTAAAAAAACAATAGTTTATATTAAAATAGATTGTTTTTGTTGCATGCTTTTTATGTGAACAACCGCCCATGTTTCTATTCTTGTTCTATTTTTATTATTTCTAGTGTATTTCTAATTTTATGTTATGGTATGATATAAAGTAATGCATTACATATAAAAAAAAATAAATATTGACAAATGAATATTTTTTACTCTTATGTTAAATCACCAGGTCTCTCGCGGTTTAATTAATAAAGAACATCTTTTTAAAATAAAAAATAAAAAACTTTTATTTAAAGAAAGAGCACATGTTCTCGCTGACTTGTCATGTTGCCAGGTTCATACCTACCTACTGGCTAAAGAGCACAAATGAATACAGGTATAGACGAATATTCTCTTAACAATTTTTAAAATTAATATAAAATATTTTTTTATCACTAATTCATATAAATTCTTTGGTATAACCTAAAGTCTAGAAAAATAATCGTTTATCAACTGAGCCCTGAAGTGATTATTAATAGTATTCTCATTCGGGTCTGGAAGGTCTCCAGCTTCACCTACAGCAATAAGATAATTCAATTCTTCCTCATTAATATCTTCGCGTAATGGAGGCTCTTCCTCATTAATATCCTTTGCCAAATTATGGAGAACTGCAGTTGCTACTATCACTTGTAGTATAGTATTAAGCTTTAAACGTAATCCATAGGCTAGAACGGGAAATTTCCTCTTCCAGACTCCAACACATCTTTCGATGACATTTCTAGTTCTAATATGTGCCTCATTATATAGCCTCTCTTCTCTTAACACAGGATTAACTAAAGGAGTCAGAAAGTAATTTCTTTTTTTGCGAAATTGTAAATGTTTTTCATAAAAGACACTTCTTACTTTGAATAATGTAAGCTTATAATCATGCATCTGCGTACCTAATAATATGCAATTTGGAAACTCATTGTTTTCTAATCGCCTTCTTAATCTGGAGTTATTGAATATGGTAGACTCATTGGCAGACCCTGGCCTTCGGGCTACAACATCTAGCAGCCTCAGATCAGAATTACAAGTTGCTTGCACATTAATGGAAAAATACCCTTTAATGTTTCGAAAGACCTCAGGGTCTTCACCACCTAAAAGATACATGAATATGAAATTTAATTTAAAACTAGCTGTAAATCTAAAATGTGCTTACCAGGAGATTGTATTTTTATATGCGTTTCATCAACACAGCCTATTACCCGAGGAAAGGAAGCAATGTGGTAGAAATCACTTTGCGTTTTAACTAAATTATCCTGGGTGGGCATCTTTACAAACTGTGGATATAATCTTGCAATGGCCAGAGTTACCTTCGCAATGATTCTAGAGGCCGTAGATATATCCATTCCAGTAAAATCAGCCACTGTAGCCAGATGCCCTGCACTAGCATAAAACCTAAGAGCCGTTAATAACTGGTCAATGGGTGACACGCTATTGTTTCTAAAATTAAACATAACAAATCAAAACTTTACACACATTTAAGTAAATAATTTACTTACAAATTATTATCATACTCCAAGTCACCTTCTATTAGTTCAAGCAAATGCAACACACTGTTTTTCATTAAACGAAAACGCCTGAAAAATGTTAAATGATCCATTTCCTCAAAATTATGTTTTCTTTCATAAATCTTGCGAGGGAATCCAAAGTCAACTATATCTAAAATATCCAAATCGTCGTTCATAAAGAAATCGTCGTCAAACTCATCGAAATCCATTTTAGGCGATTGATAATAATAATTAAATCACAGCAAAATGAAAAGAAAAACAATATTCTTCCAATCTATTATCTGCAGAAAAACCATTCGAAACTGAAAAGTGAAAACAACAAAACATGAACAAAAAATGAGGTTAAAAATCCGTACTAGACTAGGTAGGTGCGACTGCGCACATCTACGATTAAAACTAATCCATCTTTAATCAGCCAAAAATGAGTGTTTAATTTAATCACCCTTTACTGCTTACTAAACAATGTTTAATGGACGGCACAAGACATTTTACAAATTAATCAGTGATTAATATTTTAAACGCTGTTTAGGCAAACGGTACAAACGGGCATAAGTAGTTTAAATAAATTAACCCATTGTGGCGGTGTTTTGCCACTAAAGATTGCGAACGGTTAGGTTCTTGGCATATGACCCTTGTGTACTTAAAATGGAGGCCACGTAATTTAAAAGAGATACATACTGCAAGTTATTTATTCTAGTAAGTTACAAAACCTAGATTATCTTTATTAGATGTTAGATGTTAATTGTATTTTCAAGAACAAAATGGGGAAAACAGTCAATCAGTTAACACTTTAAACCTAAACAAAACAAGTATTCCTTATTTATAAGAATCTCTACGCCCTTCGTTGGGAATAACACATAATTAAAATATGAAGATAGTATCTGCACAGCTTATACACTACCAGCTACTCATCTCTATCGAAATCGGAAAGTTGGAGTGTCGGGCACTGCGCATACCTGGCAGTGCCCTGAGCAATGTAATGACACGAAGCGAACTGAATTTAAAATGAATATTCGCTTCAAAATTCACAATAAATTCGTCCGAAGCTACGGCTATCGCCCTAAAAAGACCGAAAATTTCGGATTTTTATACAATTTTGCCATTTAAAACCGTTTTTAAACGGATTTTAACGATAAAACATCATATTTTAAATTAAACGAACTGTCAAAAGTATTATTCAGATACCCAGACGTATAAAACAATATTAAGTCATGGCCCTCTTCTAAAATTTTCACTTGACTTTCCCAAATCAAAGGATGTCGCCGCAAGATGAGTAGCTGGTTATTGAATAAGCTGTGGTATCTATTTCTACAGTTTAAAAAAAAAGTTATGAAGGAGCTTATCTTGGTAACGCTTACCTCTTAGGTGTTTTATTTAAAATAAATTATACCTAGAGGGAAAAGGCTCATGAATTTTTGTTGACAGGGTTCTTAAATATATATGTTGAATACTATCTACCAAGTGAGCCGAGCAATTGAAGGTGAAAAGCTTAATATGAATTAGTAATATTAAAAATATAAAATTTTACACTAGGTAGACAGTAGATTTTTACATAATAAAAAGGAAAGAAGTGGCGTTGAGGTATTTCCGTCAGCTGGGTAAGTGCTTCCCTGTCTGAAGTTCTTGTAGTTTAAACTCTTATCATGTGAAATTCCGGACCAACCTGAATCTTCTACTCCACCCTATCCATGAAGCATGAACGTTTAAGATTTACCTATAAACTGTGTAAATCCCAACTGAAAATCATAGCATCTTTATGCTATTCTCAAATTAATATTATCTAATATTTTCTAACATCAACATCCCATAATAAAACCTGAAACAAACATGAAGCCTTTAGCCACTTTATTTAAGATTGTTGAAATGTTCCGTTTTTTATAAAGCACAAGCCAACGATTACCTATCTTACTAGGTTGTGAATTAACCCCAAAAATTAACGGGCATCCTCAAGGATTAGAAAAAAAATAAAACAGACGAAGCCCTTCTCAGGCCTAATGGCACAATATTTTGAAAATCTTTTGGCCTAATGGACTCATGATGGTTTTTAAATGCAAAACTATAAAATCAGTTTAGGTCTAGACTCTTTGGCTGCACCATGCAGACAAAGACTATTTGACCGCTTGCCCCGTGTTCCGATGTCAATTGTCAGCTCATTGACACCGAGCGGCGAAAGCTGTTTTGTCGTGCACAGTGCAATATAGAATGAACATTAGTGTTACTCGGGTTCGATTGCTCGAGTCATCATCGTAACCACAATCAGGAATGACGTCATGTTTAAATATTAACTTGCATGAAGCATAATAACTACAGATGAGAATTAATTCAAAAGAAAACAATTTTTATTGGAAATTAAGGCAATATTGAATTAATAAGATAGTATGTAGCGAATCAGTGGCCTGAATTAATATAATAAAAGTATGTTTTATTACTATAAGAAATCCAACCATGAAGAAAGGTTAACAGTTCTTATCAACACCGCGTAAAAAGAATGTTAAAGACTGTATGATATTTCGTAGCATAATAACTTAATGTTTGCTTAAGTTATTAAATAACTTATGTTCTAAATAAATACGAATAAGAGTAAACATGTAACAAATACATTTAATGGTAAAGTGTTATTCTTCCAGAGAGATAATTAAACACATTCAAAGCAAAACATATGCAAACAATTATAATAACGTATATTGCTTGAATTGTTTAAAAAAAAGGCAGGTAGCATATGCTAATAATATCTTCATGAAAAATTAAATGCTACATCATTTTTGTTCAAATATTTTTTTAAAGCCATGCGAGTGATGTTAAAAAGAAGTAAATATAATTGCGATGCATCATCTGACACACCACAAGGTCACAGACTAACATTCCATTTCAGATGCAGACATAATAATTATTACTTTTTCTGCTTGATTTAAAGGTATTGGAGGAAATTTATTTCCGACATCTGCGTCAGTACAAAACATCATATCTAAGTTATCACCTAGCAACAAAGGCAAAACGAATATTATTCTTTTTGGTTCACTAAAATTCCCTCAGATTCCGGAAAGATGTTACGGTAATTTTAACAATTCCGTAACATCAGGTTGTTCCGACTTCGCTTGTATTTATTTTTGGTTTGGAATAATAAATTTTCATCTTCAACCTATTTTGAATCACTGTCTGAACCGACCTGGTAGCAACAGTGTGGAAAATTCCGCATTAAATAGTACGAAAATATTAATAAATACTGAATTCTTATGTTGCCCATCAAATTCATTTAAAACTAATTTTTGTCTCTTAAATATATCAGTCGATAATAATTATCTAGTTAATATAAAATGAAAATTAATATTATGGGTTGAATCTACATAAATACAGCAGTAGAATATATTATTTAAAATTGTTAAATAATTTCAAATATGCGGATCATATTTTTTGCTTAAAGATTGGTCGCTTCGTACGGTGGAAAAAGGTGAAACATTTGTGATGACTGCACGTCGTGCAACTTTTTTTGAGATGTGATTCTGATGGAAAGGTAGGACAGGAATTTTAGAGCTATCTTGTACCGACGACCAGAGTGAGAGGTTGAGAAGTTGAGCTTGAAATTTTCTTTATTTCTTGCGTTATCTGATTTTTATTTCAAGTTTTCTATATCGAAAAGTCTGTAGACAGAATAAAGCTGCTAAGCTTGTAAATCTCTGGTATCTGCCTACTATCGTTACATATACCACGTTGTCTTGCCGTGGGTATGTTCTTGCCAGTAGGGCAGGTGAAATATTTGTTTTTTGGAGCTTAAGGCTCTTTGATAAGAGAAGGAAAAATGCTTGATCCTGCAAAAGCGGGGAGTTATTAAATTTCGGATTTAGTTTCGCAACCCAACTAAAGAATCAATCAAACTGGCCTATAGGGCTCACATTTAGGTTCTAGTTAGAGGTAACAATTTTTAGAAATAAATAACTAAAACCGTCTATAGTGTAGGATACTCAGTCTAACTTTCTCTAGTATAATAATAGTTGTCGGTTGTTATGGATTAGATGCGGGATAGATTCAAGCTTAGATAGTTATTGTTCAACCTATATAAGTATTTTATTGTAACATCAGATATTTAAAGAGCACCTTCTCAAGCCCTTCTCGACCGTGGTGGGTACAAGATCTAAATATTCGATTTAAATTTGTCATTACCTTTATTCTTGAATTAAACTGATTTTTGAGTTGAAAAGTAGCTTTCAGGCAATAATTGAATTCTGATTACCTGTTTAAATTTATTGATTTCACTTTTGTTCTTACCTGATTTTTATAATTATTTTTTTATTGAAATACTGTTCATGACAATATTTCTCAGCTTAGACAACTATTTATTTTATTTATTATTTTTAATCTGCTAACTGTTTAATTAAAAACATAATTGTTTACAGTCTAAACAATTCTGTGCAAATTGGCGGAGGCATATTTAATTAAATATCATACCTATTCTTCCTTCAGCGTGTTTTGGCATTTTCAGCATTGTTAATTGAGAAGAACTATTTCTAGCTATCTCTTGCCAATTTCGATATTAAAAACCAAAGCTAAGACAAGCGACGCTCCCCGCCAAATTGAGACCGAGTTGTAACAACATTCTTGGTGAACTCTTTAACTGCCTTGTACTGTTTTTTTTTCATGCTACTGGGTCTACACGCACTCGCCTCACCAGGACAGCTTCCAGTGACGTCACAGGACAGATCCTAGGTACTGCAGCAAGTTTCAGTAACACTCTCCAGGCAGCTCGGAGGAAACATAAGGTGATTAAAGTGGAATATCACCAAGAAATTTTAATAGAATCTAAAATATCAATCCTTATTTTTGTTGGAAGGAAATCGAAATAGATTAATTGTTTTTTGAAATTTCTAATCTTTTATTTTGCACCTTTTCACAACCACTAGACTCGGAAATAATTTTTAATCAGCATGCTCCGAACCTATACGCCCTGAGTTACTTTCAGTTTATTTTAGTAAATAAAAGTAATTGTTAAAAGAAAAGTGCATTTATAGTTTGTAGTAACAAATTGGCTTTTTATTTGAATTATAGTAATAAACAATATTACAAATAAACGAATTAATATTGCAAAAAATAGGACAATTCGAATTTTATCTTAACAAATTGAAGTATAACTTAACAAAGAGCAATTCATTTAGAAATACATGAAAAACATTTTTATTAGAAAACCTCGCCCTGTCGGATAAATAAAAAAGTCCCCATAAAAATGTTTTCTAATCAAGATGAGTATTTTGGTGCTATGCATGGAAATGAAAAAATACACCTTCCAATTTATGTACACCAGCTTGTGTACCAAGTAGATTACCGGTTTCAAACTCATCGACAAATAATGATTGGTAAAATTAACTTTGGGCCATCTTTGTTTTTTTGTTGCCTTCCACCACTCACTATTAAAAAGACTGGACAACACGTTTGTCTTGCTTTCTTCTTCTGCGATATAGTTTTTAGCATGACGTCTAAAACATTCGGTATTTTTAGGAAATTCCGAAGAATTTTCCTAAAGAAATAAGTTGTCCTTTGCGAGGCTTATTAACAACAGCGGTTTCGATTCCATCATTTCTTTTATCTACCATATTACCAGTAAAAAAAACTACTCGATTTTATAAAATACGAACAATTTTCTAACATTTTTAGTCAATTTTTACTCTGAGTTACACGTTTCAAACAAATATTTTGTTAGAAAAGAGCTTAAATCAGCATGCTTAGAATTACACAGTTCATCGAAACTCAATTTTATATTTATACTGGAAAATAGACTGTTAATTAGTTCTGAAGTGTTACTTATTATCTCTTGAACAACGAATCTATTTACTGTATGATTTTTATATAGTTTGGACGCAAATATTTAGGCAATGCGTTTCGGCTTCTTTAATTATATCGTTTTTATTTATACATTTTGTTATTACAAAATGTATATCATCCGTTTCATTAGCAACATGGGGAAAATTCTTCCGTATGTGGTAATTTTGAAAAGTGTTTGTCTCTTCCTATATCTTGATTGAAGGTAGGCTTCCAAACATGATAATTTGGTAAATGTTTTTTGAGTGCTGAAATGTTACTAAAATTATATTTATATAATGTATAACCAGATTCAAAAGACTGCAGGATTCGATGACTAACTGTTGTGTGAATTAAAAACTGATTGACATTTGGAAATGTATTTAAACATATTTTGCATGTCATATTCAAATAGGCAAATTTTCAGACTCGTAGAAACAGAAAAAATATTAGATTAAAATTTATAACAAGCAAATATTTTATTACACTTAAAATTAATGTTTTAGCTCAAATAGAAATAAGAAATTATTCCAGATCACTTTTGGAAACTTATATAACACAAACAGTACTACACCATTAACGATAAAAATGTAATAATCTATTTATTTAACACATTTACTTTGGTAATATTGTCATACAGTACAATCTCGGTAATGTGCACACAAAAAATCCTGAGGAGTTCATACTAACGGTATATTTATATTAAAGAAGGTCGCAAGAAATAGTATATATATTATGTAACAATTATTGTACACGTTGAAAGAAAGAATAGTGAAGCAAACTACATCTTTCAGGTCTGAGCTACCCAAATTAGACATTCTAATTATTATACACAGTATATTACTTAGTATTTATCGATACATTGAAAGTACATAACTTAATATTTTGTAGAAAAATATGAACTTATTTTAGATTGGGCGATTTCTGTTATGTTAACATTCGGTTTAGCCCATTCTATGGCTACCATGAGGGCTTCAAGTGCTTCACCGTGTTTAATTTTAATACTTGGCTGTTCTTGAATTTCACAATCACTTTCGTCCGATTCATTCTCATCTTCGCCCTCTCCTAAATTTGTGTCTTCAACTACTGCGTCCTTATTCCATGCCTCTATGTCTTCAGCCCTGTATTCCGCCTATTAAAAAATACTAAATAAATATTTACACATGTACTATGTACATGGTGATAATTAGACTGTGCATGCAAATTCAGAATAGGGTCAGTAGCTCGCTTCTCTTTTAGCTGTTGTTGTAAGACAGACAGTGGCAAGTTGTCTTCATTTACTGGTTCTTGATCAGTGTTTGCGAGTATGTTACAATGACTTGGGGACTTAACTTCTTTGCAATGACTTGGGGACTTAACTTCTCCCATGCGGCTACTAAATGTATAACTGCATCTCTTAATGATATTTTCTTAAGGGCTTCACCAACCGCATCAATCTCAGTAATAAACGGACTAAAGGCCGTTTCTATAGAAAAGTTTGGTAAGCCTTAGCACATTTTGATTCATGGGTTAAGTCAGAGGTGTGACGTTTGGTGGTATAAACATAACAAAGTTCTTCAGCTGGTGGATAGGACGTTATCCAAGAGAAGCAACGCTTTTCGTGGTAGATTTTGAGTTCTTAAACAAGTTGTTCATATTATCAAGATTGTACGCTGTTCATACTACAAAATAGTAAATGAAAAAAATATTATGTTCATATTACTGAGTGGTTCATAAGAGCGCGTATTCATATTATCGCGATTGTACTGTACTTGGTTTTTAGACCATACATAGAGATCTGAATAAACATCCAAATGTGTTCACTTTCAAATGGATATACTAGATTTTCAGTACATGAATAAGCTCAAAGCAGAGATCTTCTGCTTTTCAAATGGAAAAAGACTTGAATAAAATGCTGTCAAAACTCACATATATGATTTTAATTTCCGTATAATATATGTCGGGGCTACTACGATAACAAATTGCAACATAGGCAATCCATACTTTTTCATTCATTTTCTTCTCCTTTCTGTGACATTTTCTAAGTCAGTTTTAAGAGTCTAAAAACATATTTTTATCGTTAAAAATATCATTTATTGTTAATATTGTCTTGAAGACCTTTTGACTTAACTTATATGGGAGAGGAGGCCTTAAAAAAGAAAATAAATTGCCTGCAACAATTAAGTATTGTTATTATTAATTTAATGACGCTGCGTTTGCATGGCTACTTATATGATACAAGTTTTTAGACACTGAAATACTATTATTTTGGTAAACTAACCAGAAGTGGTCATGTTTATATTTTTTATAAAACGCCATGTATGTTTTTAATTAAAATCGGATAGGTCATAAAATTATTTAAATAAATGTTTTTTAAAAGTTGAAATCGATTCAAAAATGGTCATGCTGTAACGGAATATTAGCTTATTCCGCTCCACTAAATTCAGTTTAATTACGAATGATTTTCGATGTTTGATATATGAATCACCAGTGACATCTATTCGTGAATGAGTATATTTCGTGCAACTAATTATTTAAGAAGCACAGGTACGCTGGTTTATACCTACAATTTGCGGATTTGTTTCACTGTAGATTTCTATATTGAGTAGTGACATCTATTCGGAAACGGGCTGATCTCATGTAGTTGGTAATTGGAGAGCGTAGTACGCTATTTAATACCTGCAATTTAAGCATTTAATTTACTATAGATTACTATATTTAGTATATATTGGGTATCTCTGTGGTTTGACGCTGCGTGTCCCATAGTAATAGTCACATGATATAAAATATCCGTCTTGAATTTTGAAAGCAAGGTCGTTTCATCTTGGTTGCGACGCTTGACTGGGTAAGTGCTGATATTTAATCTTGAAATAATTATTCATCTTGCAATATATTTCACTGATTTTTTCATTTTTAAATACATATTTAATAATTGTTTCTGATTCGCTTAATCATATTCTGCTAAAGCAAGAATTTAGCATTTTTATATTACACTTTCGATTAACTTACAACTTCAATAATTTTAATTTTTTTGTAGTGACCGTCGGGTTAAGATACCGATTTGTTGGTGGATAATTGCGTATCTCATTAGTCAAATTCATGTATTTTAATAATGGTTTAGTCCAAATTTACAGAGAACGTAATTATTTCATCGTTTGGCGGTCACGCACATTGTTTTACGTATTTTCATTTAAATTGAACAGTATTATTTGGGGAATTCTCAGACTGCATTTTATATATTCCTGTAAAGGTAGTAAGTTGAATTTTAAGTAGAATTTCTCTGAACTTTCCCTCATAGTATTGTTAGTTTTAATATATTTTCTTTTCAGGCTTATTTTATTAAAATTTCAGTTTATTTGTAACATCAAGCATATAATAATTAGCACTTGCCCTGTCGCGTCTCAACACTGATATGTCGACATTAATTTGCATTTATGAGAGGTTAAGCTCACATGTGCAAATTTACCTGTTTTTTTTCTTTATCTTTTATCTAAATTCCTATCTCAATGCGAGATAGTGATTACCTTGTTTTTATCTTTAATTAATTGAGGTGTAATTACGCTCAATTATCGTTTATGTGCCAAGGGCCATATAGAAGAGTAATAGAAATTATTTATTTTAAGTTATAAGACTCGTTTATAGAGAGGTTGTACCTCTATTTTTCTATTTATCATTACATTCAAGTTATCTTTTACTTAGTTTTGCCGAGAGCCACTGTTTGGAACGTAGTTTGATAATTTTCTTTTGAATTTTAAAATTTCAGTCATAATTTCTTTTGAATTTCATATCTTAAGTAAAGAAAAAGAATATTGCAATTTATGTTCTGATTATACCTGCTGTAACCAGTAAATTTTCAAATTGTTGATTACTACTTCCTATGTAATAGTCTAATTGAGGTCCACATGATATCTCCTTGAACATCTAAGACTTGCCTATTTCTTTCATGTTACGACTGATTGGAAACGTCAACGACAGCTCTACCGTGCAAATTGATGGAAATCGTCACCTGGATAACCTGAAAGCCCTGGATAACCCTAACTCGATTGAACTTAGGTACAAGCAGAAGCGGTTGCAGTGAAGGTCCCAACACGATCGCATGTTTACAGAATAACTGAACGAAGTTAAGTATCCGTCAGTCAGAAGAAAATTGATTGTAAAGACCAACTATCTGTTATTATTATTTTTTTTAAATCTTTTAATCCTCATTCTCATTGCTAGTCAATTTATTCAGAAAAAACTATATTTCAAACAATTTCATAAGTTATATTTACATCTGATTATAGAGATATCAATTTTTCAAATTTCATCACTCATATTTGTAAATTAATTATAAAATTAATATATTATTGTTTTAAAATTACTTTGTTTATTTTATTGCAAGATCGAGATCTGTGAGACACGAATAATAACGGCAAATTTTTGATATTCTTATCTTTATTGTTATTGATCTTTAAGTGTTTATAGTCAGTTTGCATTGTCTCTAGGAAATATAATTAATAAAAGAGACAACTCACCCCCTCAGAAAAAACGAATCTCATACTTAATTAAACTAAATAAATTAACTTTCGCTACAAATTAGTGTCCAACTAAATTTATCCTTACAAATTGGCGACTGCGCTAGTATTTCATTATAAAGTGACGCCCAACTGCAATTGTTTTCTTTTCATAGGCGGCTATGAAACCCCCGTCCATGACTCTGTTAGGTGCCATATAGTTGGCACATGGATTGTCAGAAGAGGCACCATATTCTATTTTAAATAAATTATGTTTATTATAATATTAAAACCTACTTAGGTGTATATATTTTTTTTCACTATATATACAGAATAAGCAAAGTTCAAGCGGCTTAATTTCCTCCTAAACAAAAATAGCAAGCTAACTGCTTTATTACATATTTCGATAGACGGAGCTATTCTCTTTTACAATTTATGGCCAACTAGTGTTAACAACAAAGTTATTAACGGGTTTCATGGCCACCTAAGAAACTACATTTTTTATTGGATTTAAATTTTTAAAAAATATTTATTTGGAGAATTTCATGGCCTTTTCGTTTTCAGTTAACACGTTCGATGCCCATGATGACATTGTGTCGTCATGCGGTTTCCTATAGCAGTGCCGATGACGACGGAGTGTCGTCTTCGACACGAGCGAATATAAGCTCATG